>CAUYRH010157837.1:0-13261 GCA_963574655.1 Perodicticus potto | reverse complement strand
TTGCAACTGCAACAACAAAAATAAACAAATGGGATTTAATTAAACTGAAAAGCTTCTGTATAGCTAAGAAGACAACAACCAAAGCAAATAGGATATTTGCATATTTTGAATCAGACAAAAGCTTGATAACTAGGATCTATACAGAACTCAAATTAATCCACATGAAAAAAGCCAACAATCCCATATATCAATGGGCAAGAGACATGAATAGAACCTTCTATAAAGAAGACAGACGAATGGCTGACAAATATATAAAAAAATGCTCATCATCCCTAATTATTAGAGAAATGCAAATCAAAGCCACCCTGAGATACCATCTAACCCCAGCAAGAATGGCCCACATCACAAAATCTCAAAACTGCAGATGCTGGCGTGGATGTGGAAAGAAGGGAACACTTTTACACTGCTGGTGGACTGCAAACTAATACAACTTTTTTGGAAGGAAGTATGTAGAACCCCCAAAGAACTCAAATTAGACCTTCCATTTGATCCTGCAATCCATTACTGGGCATCTACCCAGAAGGAAAAAAATCCTTTTATCATAAGGACATTTGCATTAGACTGTTGATTGCAGCTCAATTTACAATCGCCAAAATGTGGAAACAGCCTAAATGCCCACCAACCCAAGAATGGATTAACAAGTTGTGGTATATGTACTGAAAGAACCAAGCTGACTCCATTTTGTTAAAACTAACTCATTTTGTTCCACAGCCTTTCACTAATTCTACCTTGCCCCACAGCCTTCTATTTGCAGCTGCACATCAAAGGTTAATTTATGGCTGCATACCAAAGAGTCAATTTACAGCTGAATACCAAAGGTGATAGGTAACCTGCTTCCTTCCTGACCCAGCTCCAGTATGTCCACCCCAAGCGATAAGGGTGCCTAACCTCAACCATCCCGGTAGTAAATATTTCCCCAGGCCAATTAACCCAGAACAGACATTGACCAGACCCTTATGCCCCCTATCAGCTCTCCCCAGCAGTTTGCGCCCAATACCCCCTCCCTTTGTTCCTTTCTGTAACCTTAAAACTACTCTTCCCTCTGCAGGGGAGGCTTTTCTGCTATCCTGCTGTGTCAGGAACAGAAAGCCTTGGCTAGCTAATAAATTTGCCTCTTGCTTTTGCATCGGACTTGGTCAATGGGTGATTTATAGGGGGGACCCCGTGATTTAGGCACAACAGCACATCATGGAATACTATTCAGCCATTAAAAAAACAGACTTTACAGCCTTTGAATTAACCTGGATGGAAGTGAAACACATTATTCTTAGTAAAGCATCACAAGAATGGAGAAGCATGAATCCTATGTACTCAATTTTGATATGAGGACAATTAATGATAATTAATGGCACAGTGGGAGGTGGGGGGAGGGGAAAGCAGAGAAAGAAAGGAGGAGGAAGGGGTGGGGTCTTGGTGTGTGATACCCCTTTTGGGGGAAGACACAATCGTAAGAGGGACTTTACCTAACAAATGCAATCAGTGTAACCTGGTTTCTTATACCCTCAATGAATCCCAACAATAAAAAAAATAAAATAAAATGACTTTCCATGGAAGAATACATCAGAACCCAGCTCTCCCAAAAATGTTCCACTGAACTGGCCTCTGTGCACTCTCCCTCCTCTGAGCTTCTCCAGCACTTACCATGGGCACCACTCACTGTCACTGACCCAAAGTTCTTTATCCTGTACATGTCTTCATACCTATGCTTGCACACATCTCTCTCCAAATCCGGGTTTCTTAAATGCTATCATGCCTTATATATGTCTTTCCCCCCTTCTATTCTTCACATCATAGTAGATACACAAAAAATATCAAATAAATGAATACATGGGAACATTTGATCTTTGAAAGGGAAGTAACTGCCAAATATGACATATCCAACTTCTCAATCTTTCTCAGTGAGTGCTGCATCAGCTGGGTGCAGTGGCTCAGGCCTATAATCCTAGCACTCTGGAAGCTGAGATGGGTAGGTTGCTTGAGTTCAGGAGTTTGAGACCAGCCTGACCAACAGCAAGACCTCCTCTCTACTTCAAATAGAAAAACTAGCCAGGCATTATGTCATGTGACTATAGTTTTAGCTACTCGGGAGCCTGAGGCAGGAAGAACACTTGAGCCAAGACTTTGAGGCTGCTGTGAGCTACAATGACACCACAACATTTAAAAAAGGGTGACAGAGTAAGACTCTATCTCCAACATAAAATAAAATAAAATAAAATAAAATAAAATAAAATAAAATAAAATAAAATAAAATAAAATAAAATAAAATAAAATAAAATAATACAATAAAATAAAACAAAACAAAGTAAAATAAAATAAAAAATGAAAGATGGCCGCATCTAAGTATATCTTCTTTGTCCACAATAAAACATTCCTCCCTTACTCTGGCAGTATGCTTCTCTGAGAAGCCAGAAAAGAGTTCTTACACATAAAACAAAACTGCTTACAGCATATGTATAAATCATTTCTATACTCTCCCATAATAAAATAGATCTGATTCATTAAGATTTTCCTTGAAATTTCTTAGTATATCCTGTTCTACTGTAAGATTCACAGAACTTTAAGTCCTATATAACAATGAAGAAATTTTGTTAATTTATCCCTAATAAAAATGTTGAATGGAATGGAGCTAAGGACTATGACTTGGAAGGAAATAGGAGTTCTACTTACCAAATATGTATGTGACATATTCATTCATTCAACAAATATTTGCGTGCCTATATCAGCAGCACTATTCTAGGTGCTGAGGAAACAGCAGTGAATAAAATAGATACAAATCTCACCCTCGTGGCACTGCCATTCTACTGCAGGGCAAAAAGCTAAATAGTGTGCTTGATTCACTGGTTGGCAAAATTAGGATCTGAAATCCTTTCATTTTCTTAACCGTTCAGTAATTTTTATGTTCCATTAGGATCTTTTAGTGGAATACTTTGAAACTAAAACATAATTCACACTGCAAAGATAAATCAGAAAGAGCAAAGTTTTGAATGACATGTTTGAAATCCTTTTAAAGGGAGCATTTAACACTTAGAGTTTGGAAATATCAATGAGAAGGAGATATACAGCTTTATTCAGGCAATAAGCATTTATTCAGTCATAGACTGCTGGGCACTGGGGATCACAAGCCCTTCATCTCAAGGAGCTCATACTCAAGAAAGACAGACAGCAAGACAGAATAATGAACAGTATTGATAACTGACCAAGGTGTGCACTGTTCACTTAGGAGGGGTGCCTGGCCCAGATGTGGGAGGGAGGGAATAATCAGACACTCTTTCCTTAGGGTAACACCCAAACCGTCTTGAAGGATGAACAGGCTTTACTCAGGCAAAGGATGGAGGAAAGAGGCAGCAGGAACATTCTAAGTAAAGGGTAGAGCATGTACAAAATTAATACCAGCAAGTGGTCACCTAAGGGTGCCACCAGAATCATAGCAAAGCCATGTCTGACATTCCAAGAAATACGGATTTCTCCTTTAGATGTTAGGAAGTATTCCATAGGTTTAACCTTGGAATTACATGATCAAATGACATTTTAGAAATTTCCCTTCAGTAACAGTGAAATTTGTTCATTTCACTGTCATAACTGCTTTCCAAGTGACAATTTTTATGTTCCATTAGGATTTTTTTAGTTTGGAAAGCAGACTATTTATAGGGGAGACTGGGAGGAAGGCAGTTGGAAGGATGCTGCAAGTGACAAATGATAATGACTCAAAGTAAGCAGCAGGGTATTCAAGGAGAAAGATTTGAAAGATGTGAGCCACAGAACACAGAACATATGATTTATCATTAGGTGTAAAAGACAGAGGCAGTGTTGGTAAGGTTGACGTTTAAGAGATCTAGCTAGGTGGCAAAGTGAGGAGAGGGCAGAGGTCAGGTCGAGTCTAAGAAGAAAGAAAATGAACAAGTTTGGGGTTTGGGGAAACGGGGAGATGATGCGTAAGTTTGGGGTTTGGGGAAAAGGGGAGATGATGCGTACGTTTGAAAATGGAAACAACGTACCCAATATGCTTGAGTGGAAGGCAAATTTCTTTGTGCAAAACCACTCCTCAGAGAAGAAAAAGTACTTTATATTAAATACTCTTTTGAAGATTCCTCATATCATAGGGCATTTTCCAGATTTCTGTATTTCAAACAAATTATGGTCGGGAAAGACAAGTAAGCGTGAAATTACCTGTAAATGTTGTTGGGTTTGGATGTGCTACTAGAGGTTGCCTGAAGGATGGACTTGGTTTAAAAAGAGCAAAGAAGTTTAATACATATTTATAATTTTCCTAAAAGCATATTTCACAAGAGCAAATTTGGATGTTACAGGTTTCAAAAAACAACACAGTAAGTAGTTATGTCATGAGGATCACAAATATGCACCCACAGAATAAATTTAAAAAACAACAACTATCCTAGTATTAGCATTGTGCAAGTAGAGACTTGTCACAGGGAACCTCCCTCATTCCTGGCCTCTGTTCCATTCAGGGACTTCCCAGTGGAGTCAACCCAGGGCTTGTCTCCACCCCCTCAGGACTACACCTGGGAACGAGAACCTATGTGATTGATGCTCTTGGTAGAAGGAACTAAGCATGCTCAGTCAGCTCCTTCTGGGCTTCTCTTGCCTTTAGTCATGGCCTGTCCTTAGGCGATCCAAGTTCTCCCATAATCCATGATATATGCTCACAGGCCAAAGCCTGCAGGAGAGGTTTACAGCTGACCAGCTCACTTGCAAGTGCAGACCACCCCTCATCCTTCAAACACAGAGGCAGGTATCAGATGGCCAAGATGATGATGATGATGATAATGAAGATAGCTAGGATTTATTTAAAATCTATGATGGGCTAGACATTCTAGATCAGTGTTTTTCAACCTTTTCTATCTCATGGCACATTGAACCTTAGTTAAACTTCTACAGCATACTTCAGTTATGTTGATTTTTAAAAAAGAGTAAAAAAAAAAAATACATTGTGCTTTGAACTTCTTTCAAAAATAATTTAATTGGGCGGCGCCTGTGGCTCAGTGAGTAGGGGCCCGGCCCCATATAATGAGGGTATTGGGATCGAACCCGGCTCTGGCCAAACTACAACAACAACAACAACAACAACAAAAATAGCCAGGTGTTGTGGTGGGCACCTGTAGTCCAAGCTACTCAGGAGGCTGAGGCAAGAGAATCAATCGCCTAAGCCCAAGAGTGGGAGGTTGCTGTGAGCTGTGACCCACAGCTCTCTACCGAGGGTGACAAAGTGAGACTCTGTCTCTTAACAAAAAAAAACAAAAATAATTTAATTAATGGTCTTTAAAAACTTTCACAGCATACCAGTGTGCCGTGGCACACCAGTTGAAAAATCACTGTTCTAGATGCTTCATATACATATATTAAGTGTCTTAAGTCTGTTTTTGCTGCTTAACAGAGAGACTAGGCAAATTTATCAACAAAAGACATTTAGTTCTTACAGTTCTGGATGCTGCAAAGTCCAAGATCAAGGGACCAGTATCTGGTAAGCGTCTTCTTGCTGAGTCATAACATGGCTAAGGTATCACGTGGAGGGGTAACAAAGGGGGCCAAACCCATCCTTTCACAGAGAAACCACTCCTGTGGTAAAGGTCTCACCTCTGGGGTGGAGGTGTTCACGCCTATAATCCTAGCACTCTGGGAGGACGAGGCAGGTGGATTGCCTGAGCTCAGGAGTTCAAGACCAGCCTGAGCACATGTGAGATCCTGTCTTAGAAAAAAATAGCCAGGCACTGTACCTGGTACCTGTAGTCCCAGCTACTTGGAAGACTGAGTCAAGAGGATCATTTCAGCCCAAAAATTTAAGGTTGCTGGGAGCTCTTACCAGGGTGACAGAGTAAGACAAGTCTCAAAAACAAACAAACAAAAGGGACCATCTCTCAATACTGTTGCACTGGGGATAAAGTTTCCAACAAATAAACTTTGGGGACAAATTCAAGCCACAGCATTAAATCATTTACTGCCCATGGCAATTCTCTGAGGTACCTACTCAGGCAAGGAAGTTGAGGCATGGATAAGCGGTAAGGCCATGTGCTATAATGCCTTTTTAACTGATTTAACCCAAAATTTTAACATCGTGTCAAAATTTAGCTGTTTTATACTGTACCTTTTCTCATCCTCTTAATGGATGAGAAAATCTTCATCCTCCATAAGAGCAAGTCTGTAGATAAACTCTAAATTGGAAAATACAAAATATCGCCATACTTCATATTGTTTGGAAATACAAAGATAACCATAAGAAATAGGTGAAGAAGCTGAAAGCAGTTGCCTTTGGAGCAGAGTGTCAGGGTGAGGGAAATACGATCTTTTATACTACATGCATGTACAACTTTGATAATCATAACAACTTTAGGAGGATAACTAATACCAACTTCGTTGAAATTAATCAGGGCATATAACCGAGTTACTGCTTTTAAAGATCATATGATCCATGATGGTGAAATAGCTCAAACTGAGGATGACTTTTGTAACAGTGTTGTGGCCTTGCTCAAGATTTGAGAACTCTGATCAAAATTCCTGGAAATAGATTGAATCTGTAAGTCAGGTAACAAAGACAGAAATAGGTCCCTAAGCCAAGTCAGAGCACAGTTTCTCCTGATTAGGGGTGGGACAAGGAGACAAAAAACAGTCTTATGCTCATAACAATTTTTGTGTGAGCTATAATCATTGTCCCATTACTAATTTATAAGAATCCTTGAAAGCCTAAAGACATCATTCCTTTAACAACAAGAATGTTTGCAGTGTGAAGGGAGAAATGGAAGGTTAAAGTAATAGCTACAGAGGAAATTAGAGAAGGGTCCTGATGATAACAGGCTGCTTTGTCAAATGCCCGTCACTTCTACCAAGGAAGGTAAATATTAGACCAGCGTAAGTAGAGGAAGACAATTATTTCAAAAAATCCTTTGTGAGATTTAGGAGAATCTAAAAGTGATTTGAAATTGTAAAGCTTCATCTTGTTATTTAACACTTCATGGCAGCGCATACTGATTTTCGAAAGTCAAAAGAATAGAAGAATCTCTCAATAAATAGAGATCATTCTAGACAGCTAGAATACCTCCCCTTCCATTCAAGAGGAAAGAACTCTTTTACTTCCATTCTGCATACAAGTTATTCAGGTCTCAGGTAAACTTCAAATAAAATTTCCAGTTAATCTCTGTCATTCCCCCTGTAGTCCAACACAGAATGTTGTATATCTTTCCCCTAAAGCACCTACTGTATACCAAGCACTGTTTAAGTGCTTCATATGCATTACTCATCAAATCCTCACAAAAGTCCTTATTGACATGCAGGCAGTGCCCACATTATGGACAACCAGACTTGAATAACTTAACTAAAGGAGCTGGGGCTCCTAAGGCTCCCCATAGGATAATTTATAATTAAATAATTAAATTAATAATTCAGGAACGAATTTCTCCCACATGTAAACAGCCTGCTTGGCCTGAGCAGTTCCTTGGTGCAGCATCCTTGTGCTAGGTTGGGGCTAGTCTCATTGACAGTTGCTTACACACCACATCACATTTGTCCTCATTTTTCTACTCTATTTTGTGAGTCTGTGTTTACCTTATAACCATTTCTCCAAAGCAAAAGTCCACTACAAGTCCGGGTAAGCCCTCAGTGAAGAGGAAAGTGATTACAATAGAAATAATAGTAGAAATATTTAAGTATTTGGAGAAAGGCCAGGTGCCATCATACAGTGGGAAAGCATTAGGCTTCAGCTGATTGACTATAAGAACAATTATTAATATAAAGGATAGAGAATAAAGGAACAAGGGAGAGTTGGTGCAGTAATGAAAGCATCAATTATGACTAAGCAGCATAGAGGATTAATTATTAAAATAGAAAGGTTATTATTTATTTGGTTAGAAGATCAAAATAAGAGGTGTTACTGTTTAATATTCTTTCTTTTTTGGGGGGGGGAGACGGTCTTACTTTGTCACCCGGGGTAGAGTGCTGTGGGGTCATAGCTCACAGCAACTTCAAACTCTTGGGCTCAAGTGATTCTCTTGCCTCAGCCTCCTAGGTAGCTGGGACTATAGGTGCTTGCCATAATCCCTGGCTATTTTTATTTATGTATTTATTTATTACTTTTTTTAGTAATAATATCACTTTGTTGCCCTCAGTAGAGTGCCGTTGCATCACAGCTCACAGCAACCTCCAGCTTTTGGGCTTAGGCCATTCTCTTGTCTCAGCCTCCCAAGTAGCTGATACTACAGGCACCCACCACAATGCCCAGCTATTTTTTATTGCAGTTCGGCCGAGGCCGAGTATGAACCTGCCACCCTTGATATATGGGGCTGGTGCCCTACTCACTGAGCCACAGGCACCGCCTGTCTGCCTATTTTTAGAGACAGGGTCTCGCTCTGGCTCAAGGTGGTCTCAAACTTCTGAGCTCAAGCAATCCACCTGCCTCAGCCTCCCAAAGTGCTGGGATTATAGGCGTGAGCCATCACGCCCCGCCTTTAATATTCTTTTTTGAAATTTCTCTTATCTCCTATCTAAATTTTTTATATGAGTTTGTTTCTATGTTCTGTTTGTTTAACTTAAAAGAGCACAATAGTTCCTGTAACTTATTACAGTAGAGGAATATCATTATTATTACAGCATTACACTGTATTATTATTACTACATATGAGCCACTATAGTATTAGTACCACATGTGCACTATTTATCAGGGAACCAAGTTACATACAAAGCCAGCACAAAGACCTTCTTAGAAATGTATCTCATTCGTAACCCAGGACTTCCTGTATTCTGATTCTCTTTGTTCAGATGAGAAACTAAGCCAAAGAGCAGTTAAAAACTTGCCCACGGCCACAAAGATATAGAGTGGAGGAAGGAAAGACAGACAGTCTAGAGGATGTGTTTTTTTGTTTTTGTTTTTTCTTTTTTTTTTGAGACAGAGTCCCACTCTGTTACCCAGGCTAGAGTGCCGTGGCATCACCATAACATACAGCAACCTCAAACTCCTGGGCTCAAGTGATCCTCCTGCCTCAGCCTCTCCAGTAGCTGGAACTAAAGGCATCTGCCACAATGTCCAGCTAATTTTTCTATTTTTAGTAGAGATGGGGACCAGCCTCTTGCTCAGGCTGGTATCAAACTCCTGAGCTCAAGAGATCCTCCTGCCTAGGCCTCCCAGAGTGCTAGGATTATAGGAATGAGCCACTGAGCCCCACTTAACCACAACACACTATCCACCAGGAGCAGTCCAACTTCTATAAAGAGTTTCAGCAAGCCTCTGGAAACATTCAAAATACCTCCTTCTAAAGCTGTCGTGCACAAACAAGTCTTAATACTCTAAGAAAGTATCAACCCACACAGACAAGTTTCTACCTCGAAGGCAGATTTCTATCTCAGTGAATCAAATGCCTCCTTGCTCATAATTTTTGGCCTCTCAAATTAACAACACCTCCTGTCCTAAGTACCAAAAAACAAATGTGCTCTGATAACAGCATTCCTAGCCACAAGTAATGCTACCAGAGACTAACTTTTGAACAGCAGGAAATTGAGAGATAAGAATGAACTGCCAGGATAAACCATCAACATATATACGGATTAACTTTCAAGCCAAGCCTTTCACTCACATTACTCCTTAACAGCAGACAGGGCACCCGGATCACATCTTATGTAAGAGTTCACCACAACAAGTTGAAAAGATAAACAACAGAGGGAAAATCTGCTTAAGAGAAATACAGAAAGGATACTAAGACCGCTCACCCTTTGCTGGGTTCTACGGTGTTCTAGAAATCTTGGTCTTCCTGCCATTTCCAAAGTACTTTTGCCATTCTGTTTAATCTCAAAATCAAATTTAAATACCAGGCATCTCTCTGAAAAGGTAGACTGATGTTCAAGTAAGGGCTAAGTACAAGCATAATGTGATCAGCAACATGCTGGCAGAGAGGAGCTGCCTCCAATCAAATATACACTCGCCATACAAATCTGACAGAGGACACAGGCACACACAGCTCGGACACAAGGAGACTCACAGCCCTAAACACTTGCTCTTGTGCTGTCCCAGAGAAGTACATTTCCACATCACAAAACAAAAAGGGATTTCATCTCCATGTCGTAAAGTTGTGGCTGTGCCACCGTCAAACTCAGAGACAGACACCGCTTTGGTGTGTGCATAGGACTTGAGCAGTAAAAAAAAAGGACTTTGGTAAGTGAAAAATTAACTTATCAAATCCTCCCCCTGAGAGAGCACAAAAGCAATAGATTCTTGCATAATGAGGTTTCATTTCCAAGTAGTGCTGACTGTTCATTTTCTTGCTTTTCTTCCTGTTCCAAGTTCTGGTTCTGCTTACACTCACTAATTAGCATGGTACTATTGCCATTACACATGAAGAGAAACATTTTCCAGTATAAAACCATTTACATTAGTCTTAAATACATACATATATTGTTGAACCAACATGAGTAAAACTTGATACTGATTGTTATGCTACGAATTAATGGACATTAAATGCTAGAACAGTTTTAATTTCTGAAACTATTTAATAAGACTATTAAATTTTAAAAATAAATCAAATTCAGCTATGAATACTTTTCATTTAAAAATTAAAATTCCACTCAAGAACTGAGTTTTAAGGGGGGATATGGGAAGAGGGAGGGTATTCGGGGGGACCTCACCTAATGTGCATGATGCAATGGTACATTTCAAAACTATTAAGAAGTAAGTATAATCGTGATGGATGTGTTACTTAGTTCAATGTAAACATTTCGCATTGTATATTTTTTTTTTTTTGAGACAGAGCCTCAAGCTGTCACCCTGGATAGAGTGCCGTGGCATTACAGCTCACACCAACCTCCGATTCCTGGGCTCAAGCGAGTCTCCTGCCTCTGCCTCCCAAGTAGCTGGGACTATAGGCGCCCACCACAACGCCCGGCTATTTTTTGGTTGCAGCTGTCATTGTTGTTTGGCAGGCCGGGGCTGGATTCGAACCTGCCAGCTCAGGTGTACGTGGCTGGCGCCTTAGCCCGTTGAGCCACAGGCGCCGAGCCTCACATTGTATATCAAAGCAGTACCCTGAACCCCATAAATTCATCAATGTACAAAGTTATGATTTAATAAAAAATAATAAAAAAAGGAAAAAAAAAAGAACTGAGTTTTATCTTAAAAATAATGATAAAAATTAAAATTCTTATATTCTACTCTGTATTTTACCTTTTTTTTTTATTGTTGGGGATTCATTGAGGGTACAACAAACCAGGTTACACTGATCGCATTTGTTAGGTAAAGTCCCTCTTACAATTGTGTCTTGCCCCAAAAGGTGTGGCACACACCAAGACCCCACCCCCCTCCCTCCTTCCCTCTGACCTCTGCTCTTCCTTTCCTCACCCCTCCTTCCTTTTTCCTCTCTCTCTGCTCTCCCCTTCCCCCACCCCCACTGTGTCATTGTCATTAATTCTCCTCATATCAAAATTGAGTACATAGGATTTATGCTTCTCCATTCTTGTGATGCTTTACTAAGAATAATGTGTTCCACTTCCATCCAGGTTAATACAAAGGCTCCGTTTTTTTAATGGCTGAATAGTATTCCATGATGTACATGTACCACAGCTTGTTAATTCATTCCTGGGTTGGTGGACATTTAGGCTGTTTCCACATTTTTTTTTTTGTAGAGACAGAGTCTCATTTTATCGCCCTCGGCAGAGTGCCGTGGGCGTCACACAGCTCACAGCAACCTCCATCTCCTGGGCTTAGGCGATTCTCTTGCCTCGGCCTCCCGAGTAGCTGGGACTACAGGCACCCGCTACAACGCCTGGCCATTTGTTTTTGTTGTTGTTGCAGTTTGGCTGGGGCTGGTTTGAACCGCCACTCTCGGTATATGGGGCCGGCGCCCTACTCACTGAGCCACAGGCACCGCCCTCCACATTTTGACGATTGTAAATTGAGCTGCAATAAACAGTCTAATGCAAGTGTCCTTATGATAAAAGGATTTTTTTCCTTCTGGGTAGATGCCCAGTAATGGATTGCAGGATCAAATGGGAGGTCTAATTTGAGTTATATGAGGGTTCTCCCTACTTCCTTCCAAAAAGGTTGAATTAATTTGCAGTCGCACCAACAGTATAAAAGTGTTCCTTCCCTTCTCTCTACATCCACACCAGCATCTGCAGTTTTGAGATTTTGTGATGTGAGCTATTCTCACTGGGGTTAGATGGTATCTCAGGGTGGTTTTGATGTGCATTTCTCTAATAATTAGGGATGATGAGCATTTTTTCATATATTTGTTAGCCATTCATCTGTCTTCTTTAGAGAAGGTTCTATTCATGTTTCTTGCCCACTGATATATGTGATTGTTGGCTTTTTTCATGTGGATTAATTTGAGTTCTGTATAGATCCTAGTTATCAAGCTTTTCTGTGATTCAAAATATGCAAATATCCTTTCCCATTGTGTAGATTGTCTATTTGCTTTGGTTGTTGTCTTCTTAGCTATACAGAAGCTTTTCAGTTTAATTAAATCCCATTTGTTTATTTTTGTTTTTGTTGCAATTCCCACAGCAGTCTTCTTCATGAATTATCCCCAGGCCGATATCTTCCAGTGCTTTTCCTATGCTTTCTTTGAGGATTTGTATTGTTTCATGCCTTAAATATAAGTCCTTTAACAATCCTGAATCAATTTTTGTGAGTGGAGAAAGGTGTAGGTCCAGTTTCAGTCTTTTGCATGTGGATATCCAGTTCTCCCAGCACCATTTATTGAATATGGAGTCTTTCCTCCAAGGTATGTTCTTGTTTGGTTTCTCAAAGATTAGATGATTGTAAGATGTTAGTTTCATTTCCTGGTTTTCTATTCAATTTCAAATGTCTATGTATCTATGTTTGTGCCAGTACCATGCTGTCTTGATCACTATGGCTTTGTAGTACAGCCTAAAATCTGGTATGCTGATGCCCCGGCTTTGTTTTTATTATTAAGAACTGCCTTAGCTATACGGGTCTTTTTCTGGTTCCATACAAAACGCAGAATCATTTTTTGCAAGTCTTGAAAGTATGATGTTGGTATTTTATTTTATTTTATTTTTACACAATTTATTGTTTAAAAAGTTCTCAGGAAAGAGATTACTGACTTCACACATAATTTGTGCTTTACTAATTGCCACCAGGCCTTCTCTCATTTTGTTTATGAGTATTTTTTTTTTTTTATTGAATCATAGCTGTGTACAATAATTCAATCATGGGGTACAGTATGCGGGCTTCAGATACAATCGGAGATATTTTCATCAACCTGATTGCGATAACATGTTGGTATTTTAATTGGGATGGCATTGAATC
>CAUYRH010157836.1:0-13132 GCA_963574655.1 Perodicticus potto | reverse complement strand
TGCTGTGGCATCACAGCTCACAGCAACCTCCAATTCCTGGGCTCAAGCGAGTCTCCTGCCTCCACCTCCCAAGTAGCTGGGACTACAGGTGCCTGCCACAACGCCCGGCCATTTTTTGGTTGCAGCCGTCATTGTTGTTTGCGGGCCTGGGCTGGAGTCGAAGCCGCCAGGTCAGGTGTAGCTCGTTGAGCCACAGGCGCCGAGCCAGTTTGTAGTAATTCTTTACTGCAACTGTAGGGAACTCCTACAGCTCTGCTCTTTACTTCCCATGTGGCTTTGGTTGGTTATTGAAAAATTATACTCAGATTCCATCCCAGATGGATGCACGTGTCAGGACTTATCAATTTGTAGCTGTACACATGCTCAGTTATTTTGATGTCAACAAATATCTAAAACAGCTTTTTTTTTTTTTTGAGGCAAAGTCTCATTATGTCACCCTTGGTAGAATGCCAAGGTGTCACAGCTCACAGCAACCTCAAACTCTTGGGCTTAAGTGATTTTCTTGCCTCAGCCTCCTGAGTAGCTGGGACTACAGGCGCCTGCCACAATGCCCGGCTATTTTTTTTGCTGCAGTTGTCATTGTTGTTTAGCAGACCCAAGCCAGGCTCGAACCCACAGCCTCAGCGTATGTGGCCGGAGCCCTACTCACTGAGCTATGGGCGCCAAGCCTGAAAAAAACAGCTTTTTAAAAAACACTTTTTATAAGAGGAACCCAGTCCCAGTGGCTCATACCTGTAATCCTAGCACTTTGGGAGGCCGAGGCAGGAGGATCACTTGAGGCCAGGAGTTTGAGACCAGTCTGGGCAACATAGGAAGACTCCCATCACTGCAAAAAATAATTTTTAAAAAATTAGCTTGGACTGGTGGTGGAACCAATAGTCCCAGCCACTTGGAAGCTGAGGCAGGAGAATCACCTGAGCCCAAGAGTTTCTGGCTGCAGTGAGCTATGATTATACCACTTCACTCCAGCCTGGGTGACAGAGTAAGATCCTTTCTCAAAAAGAAAAAAAAAGGCACTTTCCCCAAAGTGGATGTTCTTTCACGATTCCTTTTTTTTTAACCTGTCACATGCCCTGAATACATAGGAAAATCACCCCCACCAATTGCCGAATTATGAACATTACACATTATATATCATTATACCTCTTTTAAGTCAATGAGCTTTCTAACACGTGTAACTAAGGAACATTTTAGCTTTGGTCAACATGTCTGACCTTGGATTATTTATACGAAATTGATCTAGTGATAACATGAAAATTTACCTGCAATTTCTCTCTTCTTTGGCATTCAAATAAGTCATCTATTAAATTGCATCAGAAATTGTCGTAGAGGTTATAACTGAAACTGAAGGTTGTTAGCAACGCTAACACTCTAAGTGCACTTGTGGTATAAACAAGAGCTCTCCACGGTGGAAGAATTAATTTCTGCATGTGCTGGAGGCCTTCACGGGTATATTTCCGTAGGGTAAAGTGAAGGTGTTGCTGAGATAAACCACTGTCTGCATAAATGCTGGAGCTGAGGCAGTAGGGAGATCCCAGCACGCTCTCGGGTGGCAACCTCGTTCTGGTGTAACAGCTAGGGAAGGAGCTGGCAAGAAAGCAGCTATTTAGAGGGAAGGTGGGTGCAGTTAAGAGAATTCAGCTAGCACCTGGACCAGGAAGACCACACTGTTCTCTGCTAACCGTTCCTCCTGCAGGCAGGATGATCTCCCGGCCCCTTCAGCCTTGACTTAGCCGGCTGCCTCGCTTTAGCCAATGGGATGCAAGCAGAGGCGGCCCGCAGCACAAGAAGCCACACATGGCTTTGGCCGCACTGGTGTGGTTGGCATATGCTCCAGAGCCTGCTCTTGGCCGTGAGAGGAGCAGGCCCCAGGTGGGATCTGGCTCCAGGTACGGGAAGGATACCTAAGCTGAGCCCAGCCAAGTTGGGTAGAAATCAGCAAAGCCTGTGAGCAAGAACTCAGTGTTGGCTACGGGGCGGACTCTCACCAGGTCCCACCAGAGCACACGGCCTTCAGGGATCAGTCTCCCTGACATGCACCTGCAATGGAGGTCCGAGAGTGGAGGTGAGGGCTGCTGCCGGACAGCAGCGCAGGGGAAAACAGGGCAGCTCGTTTCTTGGGGGGTTGAGAGCAAGAGACTCCAGCTGTGCGGAGGAGGCGGCCCGCACACAGGCTGGATGAGGTGAGGCAGGTGGGGAGAGGGCTCCAGCGCAGACAGCATCACACCAACAAGAGGATTCGCCTCTCCCCGCCCCAGGTTTGCACTGGATCCAGATTTGAGTGTTGCAGGAAAGGGGAAGCTACCAGGGACACATGAAGGACTCAAACACACCTTGGACACTCTGCCAAGCAGTGGCCTGTGACACCCTGCTAGCAGAGGGGCACAAATGTAAGACAACCCTCAACTTTCCTGCTTGCAGTGCCGGGCACAAGGCAGGACAGGAATGCCCTGTAAGCTGCCATGGTGCCCTGGGAAGCTGAGCACCTTCCCCAGACCCTCTGCAAAATTCTTTTCTTTTTGAGACAGAGCGTCAAGCTGTCACCCTGGGTGACAACTCACAGCATCACAACTCACAGCAACCTCCAATTCCTGGGCTCAAGCGAGTCTCCTGCCTCTGCCTCCCAAGTAGCTGGGACCACAGGTGCCCGACACAACGCCCGGCTGTTTTTTGGTTGCAGCCGTCATTGTTGCTTGGTGGGCTCAGGCTGGATTTGAACCTGCCAGCTCAGGTATACGTGGCTGGTGCCCTAGCCCATTGAGCCACTGGCGCCAAGCCAAAATTCTTTTTTTCTTTTTTGTTGGAGACAGAGTCTTACTTTGTCGCCCTTGGTAGAGTGCTGTGGCATCATAGCTCACAGCAACCTCAAAGTCTTGGGCTCAAGTGAGCCTCTTGCCTCAGCCTCCCAAGTAGCTGGTACTACAGGCACCTACCGCAATGCTCAACTATTTTTAGAAATTGTGCTCTTGCTCAGGCAATCCACCCGCCTCAGCCTCCTAGAGTGTTAGGATTACAGGTGTGAGCCACTGCGCCCGGCCCCTCTGTGTACATCTTAAAGTCAGGAACACACCTTGCCCCTCTCTGCAGTGCAAGCTCTAATAATCACTCTCTGGTAAATATTTATAGCCTTATGTGTGACCCATCCCCCAAGCGATGTTACAAAGACATGAATACCGGGGTGAGGTGGGGGGATATTTTGGGCCGTTGCCAGGCAAGGTCATGGGCCTGTCACCTTGTTGGACTGTCTGCATAGTTTACATGGCAAAGCGGCAAGAAAAGGGGTTTCCCATTTGTCTTGGCGGCAGACTGACCTCACCTTTGCTTGCCCTTTGAGATAAAATCTTATGGAGGAATTTGATTTCCTGACATTTTAAATTAGGATCCTATACAGGCTCCATAAAATAAAACATAATAAAGAAATAAGAATCCTGCACGGGAGAAGTACAAAGTGTAAAACAGGGGGACCTGGGTGAACACACAAAAAAGGGGGACTTTTCAGGGAGGCAGTGCTAACGGGGAGGTCTCAGGGCCTGACGCAGGCACAGAGGTCACTGGGGGAAATGAGCATGGGTAACTCCAGGGAGAGGTTCGCCCCAGAGGTGGGGTCTCAGGAAAAATGACTGGCAATGCCCTTTCACCATGTCACACCTGGACTGGCTGCACCCACCAGGGGGTGATGGGAGAAACAGGTACCAGCCTTTGAGAATCGTGCAGAATCTGGTGGCACATTCCAACCTTTAAACACCAGTGCTGGCAAAGTCGACGTGATTCATCACTCTGGGGCCAAGCCTGGGCTTTGGGATATTAAAGCTCTCAGGTGCACTGGATCTGCGACCAGGCTGAGAACTGGTGGTTCTCAAACTCCAGCACAAGCGTCACCTGGAGGGCTTGTTCAAACACCGAGCAAAGAGCCCACCGCCAGAATTCCCCTTCCGGGAGCTTTGGGGTGGGCCTTCGTAATAACTTCCGAGGTGCTGCCAACACTGCCCGTCCTGGGACCACCCCAGTAAAGGACGGGAGGCCGGAGAAAAGCCCCAGATTTGGGGGAGTAAATGGCTGGATCTCCAGCAGCTCACAGTCATGAGTGGACCAGTGGGTGGGCTTTGTTCCACACCAATCAACAGCTGTTCTCATAGGAAGGCCAGTAATACCCCTTTGAAAGAGGAAGAGTGTCCTCAGGATGTGTCCCCATCCCTGGAGGCCAGAGCCAAGCTTCTGCCCGAGAGACAAGGACACAGAGAACCCCAGGTGGACCTGGCCAGTGGACAGGATGCCAAAGAAGGGCACAGGGGCCTCAGGAAAGAGGAGAGTCTGCTGCACCGAAACTCCAGGGCTGGGGCCCGGGCCTCTGCTCCCCACCCCAAGAGGTTCTGATGTGCGTCTGGGTAGGAGAATCGCTGCTCTAGCCTAATGTTTCATATTTCGAGGCCATCAGCACCTTGTTAACTCTCAGATCTCTTCCCCCTCGATTTTTTTTGAAGTTGCTTTGTTTTGTATTTTGCAATGAATTCTACACATTTCGTCCTAATTGTTTGAGATGCATAATTCAGTGGAATCATTAGGGCTTCAATTTGTTGGACGCTTATTATATACCGAGCCCGGCACTGAATACAGACATTACCTCTGTCCCAGATAGGCCTGTGAGAGAGGCGATGTTGGCTCCACATTTTGGAGGCAAAATCTGGAGCACAGCTGCTGAAGTCACTTGTGTGTGTTCCTGTTGCTAGTTGTACCAGACTCACAGGTCAGAGGCAGGAGTCTCGCTGCAAAACTGGTGTTTGTGACCCCAGACTGGACAGCTCAGGGCTCTAGATAGACTCCATCATACAAAAGCACCAATTCACCAATATTTTGCAGCAAGCAGCAGCTCAATGGGGCTGACACAAAGCGCCGCCAGTCCAAGTGGGAAGGTGTCACACAGGTTCCTGGCCATAGTGTTGTTTAACCTTGAAATGTCTGTGTGAAGCTTACATGCAGCTTTCTGTTCTGGGGAAGAATGACACCTCTTTAAGGACCAGAGCAGAACAAGCCAAACGCACCTCAAGCCTTCCTTGTTGGCGTCGATCTGGTGCCCTGTGAAAGTTTCTGGGCCTTTCTACTTGCCCGAGCTCCCTGCCCCATCCAGTCCCTGCCTTCATGCCATCCCTCCCCCACCCGTGTCCTCCCCAGGCCTCCAAAGCTGACCTTTCTCCTCCACTCTGGCCTCCGTGCATTTTAGGGACCCACTGACCATTCTCTGACACTGGGTGTGGCACCATGACTATATTTGGAGGTCCCTAAGCAGTCCCCAGCACAAACACCAGCCACCCCCTTCTTCCCCCTTGGTCTTCCAGGTCCTTGCTGGTAAGAGTTGTCACCTGATGCCTGAGCGCTGTGGAAAGAGGAAGCCACGTGCCGCCTTCTGCCTCCCTCCTCTGACGTCTCCACTTAGTGACTGCAGGGCTGTAGCCACTTCCATTTTCAGAATTCACCTTAAAAAAATGGGGAAGCAAGGCTGCCAGTCTTTCCCGTCTCATTTTCAGAATGCGGAGGGGAGGTACAGATGGGTGGCGGAGGGTGCAGGATGGAGTGAGTCAGCGGGCAGAAAGAACAGGTCTTGCAGAAGTAAGACATAGGTCTGTGCACATTGGTGGCTGCAGTAGTCTAAGTGGGCTGCCGCAGCAAACCGCCGCAGCTGGGGGCTTAAATGACAAACGCGTACTTTCTCGCAGTTCTGGAGACCACAAGTCCCAGATCAGCAGAGCTGGTCACTGCTGAGACCTCTGCCCTTGGTGTATAGACACCGTCTCTTCCTGTGTCCTCACCTGGTTGTCCATCTGTGAGTGTCTTTGTGCTAATCGCTCCTCATAAGGACACAGGCCGCACAGGACCGGGGCCCTCCCTACTGACCTCATTTTACTTTAATTAACTCTTTAAAGACCCTGTTTCCCCAATACAGCCACATTCTGAAATACTGAGTGACAATTCACCACAAACTCAGTGGCTTATAATAACATACATTTATTATCCCATAGTTTCCTGGGGTTGGAGTTTGAGCCATCTTCACTGCGACCTTCACTCAGGGTTTCACAGGGTTGCAGGCAAGATATGGGCAGGGCTGCGCTCTCATCTGGAGGCTGGAACGGGGAATAACTGCTCCCAGGATCCCTTGGGTTGTGGGAAGAATTCATTTCCTGGGGACTGTAGGACTTAGGGCCCTGGCTTCCCACTGGCTGCTGGGTTCAGGCTTCCCCAGGGGCTGCCTTTCGTCCCCTGCTGCACATATGCTTGTGTCCTCAAGTGGCAAGAAGAGTCTCTCATCTACAGCTGCTACCAGGGACCCTGCTCACAGGGGTGACAACCCATCTCCTCCGCCATGATCTCCTGGTGAGAAGCAGGGTCACAGGTCCCAGCCACACTTGGTTGGGGATCCCCCGAAGGGGCACGGATCATCAAGCCCCCCGCCAAGTCTGTCCTATACACCTTGGAGGTGGGAGAAATGAGGTTAGAAGTAACTGAAGGCCAAATGGTAAGGAGGAAATTCTGCTCCTTAATGAGTTTACCTGGGGTTGGCCCATATTCCATCACCAAACCTCCAAGTCTATCTAGGCAGACCCTTCACCTTCAGCAGCCTGGAGCGTTTTCCAGGAGCTTCCGATGAAGACTATAATGAAACAGCATCAGGGGAGAGATTGGTTTTAAGTATCACTTAGTCATCTTCCTTCACCTGCAATTTTCAGCCCCAAAATAACTTAGGGGAAAAAGAAATCACAGGTTATTTACATTTGCTATTTTTAACCATGTTTCTGTTTCAAACATTTAATATCTTCTAAAGTCCTATTAGAGCCCATTTAATCTGTAGCAAGATATCGTATTTATTTTTGCAGCTATTTTCATCTGCTCAGAGAACTTTTTGTTTTCATTTGAGCTTTTAGAAGGAAGTTAAGCAAGGTCAACATGCCTGACCGACTTGTCAACTGGTTGTGCTGGGTTCTTAATAACAAAATGGAGCTAAATTCAGAGCCGCTTATCATGAATCTCTTTTTACGTGGCTCATTTTTTCCATTACTTGAAGTTCCCAAACACTAACAAACCCTAATGCACTATTTTTGGTGGGAATGGATGTATTGTGCTTTTCAAAGTTGATGTTTTTGCATCACTAGATAATGTTCTGCAAAGCAGAGGAGAAAGCACCCTTGCAAAGTGTACATCACTTGCATTTTTTCCTATTGACGGGGAGCTGCCAAGGCAGGGAATGGGGGAGGGGGGAGAAAGGGGAATTCCTCAGGGGAAACTACACCTGCTCATTCTATTTTCTTCTTCCACCTTATACTCTTTGGGCTATGGGTTCTTTGTGCAGCCGTTTGTTTTGCAACCACAAAACCTACATTTTTGAGTGGTTTTGATGAGAAAGATGTGTTTGGAGGGAACAAAATGACTCTGTAAGAGAATATATTTGTTATTCTTTCAGCCATGGTTAGGATACACATTTGACCTTAGAGACAATGAGGTCACACAGACTTCTGTGGAGTATTGGGGGGAGGGGGAGGGACCCTTCTAGAATGTTCCATCTCTTGATGTGTGTGAGTTACGCTGGTCTGTGCAAGGTACAAAGATGCTGAGTCTAAAGATAAAAATACAACCTAGCCCAAGGCTGGTGCAGCACATACTGCAACAGAATATAAAACTAGTGGCTGAAAGTCAACAAGAACCATTCAGAAGGCCTGTGATCTAGAACATTCCATTTTACTCTCTTCCACCTCTTTCTTACCCCACCCCACCTTTGGCCTCTAAAACTTACTTTTGTTGTATACTACTTTATTCCTTTTCAAACAGCTTTGGCACGAAGATGTGTTTGAAGAGTTGAATATCCGATTATTTCTGTTTCCCTCTTAGACGTTTTGTGGTTCCATCTTCCCATTAGACGAAGAAATAAGAACTGTATTTCTCCATGCTGGTATCGCTCAGCAGGTTCTAGCTGCCAACGGCCGCTGACCTGAATTTCTATGGATGGGAAAACTTGTAGGTCAATGTAGTTTTCACTGTGTTACAAAACAACT
Organism: Perodicticus potto; assembly: GCA_963574655.1. Taxonomy (NCBI): domain Eukaryota; kingdom Metazoa; phylum Chordata; class Mammalia; order Primates; family Lorisidae; genus Perodicticus; species Perodicticus potto. The sequence continues at coordinate 5,093 of CAUYRH010157836.1, read as the reverse complement.
CTGATATTGCTTATGCTTTCTCTATTAGCAAAGTTGTCACCTACTGCTTCTGGTAAGGAAGAAAATAGCTCTTTGCCTGTGAGGTGCAAGCAAAGTTGGCGTCCAGGTACATATGGTGGAGTCCCCCAACCCCAACGTGGAAGCCTGCATGAAAAGGTCTATTTGCAGGGGGTTCTGGTTTCAGGTGTGGTTCTGCTTGCTACTTCTGGAATGAAACATCAACGGGAAGAGTCTTGTGCTTCTGCAGTCCAGTGGGGAAAATGATTTCTGGCTCCTTTTTTGAATGTTTAATTCATTTTATTTTGAAAAAGTTTTGGAACTTGGCAACTTGAATAGAATTTTCCCCGCCTTTTTTCTAGTTGGCATGTACAGTGCAGAGGCATTTGGTGCAGTCGCAGAGTCGTGCAACCTTCACTCTATCTAAGGCCGAACCATTTTCCCCAGCCCTCCCCAACCCATACCCATTGAACCAGCGCTCCCCGTTCCATCCTTCCCTCCTCCAGCCCTGGCGCCACTCATCTGGTCTCTGTCTCTACGGATTTCCATGTTCTGCACATTTCGCATAATGAAGTCACGAGACCCGTGATCTTTGGAGTCTGGCTTCTTTGACTTGGTGTAATGCTTCTGAGGTTCTTCCACATTGTCACATGTATTGGTATTTCATTAAATTTATTTTTAAGTGAAAATAACATCTCAGGGCATGTTCCCGTGTCCACCTACTTACTGAGCACCTGCTGTGTGCAAGGCACCGTGCTATAGGTAGCAAGCTGTGCAAGGTGACCTTCTCTCTGAAGTAAGCCTGGCCTCGTAATTGCAGAACAAGAGCACAGGAATGCCCCACCCCCATGCCTCAGCCTCTGACATAAAACTAATGGGAGGTGAGGGGTTTCCAAATTAGCCAAATCTTTGCCATCACAGGCTTTTTTGCCTTTGGTTATTTGTTCTCCCTCCCCTCCCACTTTTCCTCAGAGCAAGGTCCATTTCCCCTAAACCACACAAGCCATTTTAGAATTGTTTTAACTCATGCCCCGTCAGTGAACAGACCGCATAGCAATGGGACTGTCACAAAGCAACGTGAGCCCTCAAGAGACCCACCAGCTTGCAGGGGAGAAATGCAAAATGCAGACAGAAGCCTGACTGAGGACACAGGCTAGACGACTTTCTCCAGTCTCAGGTGGTCCCCAAGGCTCAGGGTGGGGAAAGGGCCCAGACCTCTAAGGCACACTCAGACTTGGAGGAAAGGGGCAGGGACTTGAAGAGACAGGGTGATGGCCTTCATGGTCAAAAGGAAAATTCGAACAAAGACAGCTGCAAAAATAAGTGTGCCTTTTTTAAAAGACAGGCACAAACCATTCTGTTTAGAGTAAAAGATATATCTGGAAATGAGCCTACACTGGATGTCAAAACTCATCCAGGTGAAAGGGAGGCCAAAGGGAAAATAAAGCCTCTCACATTCCTTTCTTCTCCCTCCTGCTGCAGCTCAGGAGCCATCTCAACAGATGGCCCAGGTGTCTTCGTGAATCAAGGCTCTCTGCTCCAAGTGTCATCTGCATGGATCCAGAATGAGCTTTAGAAACACAAACCAGCTTTCCCTTAGACCTTGCATAAAATGACAGACTCCAAAGCCTGTGGCATCCAAATGTGACCACAGAGGATTTTCCCAACATGCCTCTCTCCCAAAGGAGTCTCCCATCATGCCCCTCTCCCAAAGGGTCTCCCATCATGCCCCTCTCCCCAAGGAGTTTCCCATCATGCCTCTCTACCCAAGGAGTTTCCCATTATGCCTCTCTCCCAAAGGAGTTTCCCATCATTCCTCTCTTCCCATCTTCACAGGCCCCAGATGGTTCCCTCAACAGGTCCTGTGTGAGAAACTTCACTGTGAGTATTTTCTCTCTGTCACATGTGAACTCTCTCCCCTCACTCCTCCTCACTCTTCAGGACCCATCTCTCCGACTCTGAAGCAGAGCTGCTCCCTCCAAAGTGACCTCAGTGAAGGTATCCTACTCTTGGAATAACCACTCAACCAATCAAAGAAAACATGTTTTTCTCCACCCAAGTATACTCTTGGCATCACAAACGATGGAAGGCATGCTTCAAGGACCTTCCATCTCAGCCCGAGGGAAGGAGGTATGAAATGAGAGCGTCAGTTGGGCCCCAGCCCAGAGTAGAGTAAGCTCCCTGGTTGGTAGAGTCCCCAGGCACTCCCGATATTCAGAGAAGACAGGAATAGCTGGGCACAACTGGGAAAGCATGTGGGGAATGAAGCAGGCGGGAAGCTTAGGAGGCCAGTCCAGACACAGGGGCCATCCGGGAAGGACAAAGACATGTAACCCAAGGCTGGAGACAGAGACAATTCCTAGGTTGTTGAAGAGTCCATTTGTGAAGAATGAGGTCCTAAGAGGGGCAGCGGGACTGGAAGGGAAGGCAGGTGATGACCAGTGGCAAAGGCAGGGGGCTTGAGATGGGCAGTTTGATTGGATGCCTTGGGAGTCAGTAGAGAAGGAAGTACTCACTGAAGGTTTCAAGGGTGAGCTTTCCTGGGAGGATGCAGCCTATCTTACAAAAATTGGAAATTCAGAAATGAGAAAGTTTCCGTTGGGTGAAGGGTGTAATAGGGAGCCACAGACAGCCCAGTACCCACAGGGTGAGTCTCCTTTCCTCAGCTCCGGGAAGGAGGCAGCAACAAGGAGCACAGAAGACGGTGGCCATCGCTAGGCAGGAAGCAGGCCACCTGTGACATTTGTGTGTAGAATGCTTAGCTCTTTGAGCCTCCTGACACGCCCCAGATGGTGCCCCATTTCTATCGGCAGGCTAAATGAAGCATCTGCTTTAGCTGGACCATTCTCAACAGCAGAAATGGTGTCCTACGGCTAGTGAACCACAGGGTGCACAGATCTGCCAGGCTTCTCGGGATGTCTTCTGTGGCCACAGTAGTGAGGACAAAGATGTGAGTGGTGGCTGAGTAAATGCTGGTAGAGAAGGAGCAAGTGCCAGACCCCACACAGACCCTCCTGGAAGGCCAGCCCATTGAAGCAGGTAGGAGGAATAGAAGCCGTTGAGAGACACATGCCCTGTTACGGGACAGGCATGTGCTGCTTTTGAGTTTTTCTAAATTGAGGAAAGGCCAGGGGGTGAGTGTGTGAGAAGAACTGGGAGTTACCTGAGGCCACTTCACCGCACATAGGTGGCCCTGCAAGAAGGAGGGTGATTCTCCAGCCACAGTGCTCAACTATAGTTCCGGCTCCTTGGAAGGTTGTGGTTGTTGTGAGCTATGATGAAGACAGGGCACTCTAGCCTGGGCAACAGGCTATCAGCCTCAGTTAGTGTCTGTGTACTTAATGTGTGCCTCAAGACAACTCTTATTCTTCCAATGATAAAAAGAGGGGGGAAAGGTTGGACACCCCTTAAAGTTTAAGCCAACGATTTGTGGTTCTTTATCGGGCAGCCCTAGAGAATGAACGCCATGTGGGTGTTGGCTGGCTGGACTTGAGGAGGTAGAGACTCCTAGGGGCGGTGGAGGCAGTGGTAGGAGCACACAGTAAGCAGCCTGGAAGACGGACACCCCAGCAGCCAGCCCACCAGCATTGCCTTCCCAGTCCTCCACCTCAAGGGGGAAGATGACCTCCACTGAGCTCAGATTCTAGGTGGGAAAACACACAATTAAAATGGATGCGTAAAAGCGCAACCTGTCCCTCCCAGCACAGGACTGAATCCGTGATGAGGCCCCGGGTCCCTGCAGGAAGAAGGGGCGTGGGTAGGCCAGGATGAAGGTGGCAGGATGCAATCTCCCACCCCTGGTTCATTTTTAATTTTTCTTTAAATTTGCAAGAAATACATGGATGTACATATCCCCCTGTGCGTCTTGCTAAGGTTTTTAATAGACAAACTTTCCTTGCAGCAGCCCAAGACCTATTCTCTCCACCCAGAGTGGACCACAATTGTCAGGTCCCCACAGTTTCTTAGCATGCAACTGCACGTGTGTACACATGGAAACGTTTTCTATTCTACAATAATTACCTCTCAAGTCAACTGCAATGGAGCACTCTAATTTTTTTTAAGAAAACTTCTAATTTTTGGATAGTTTTAGAGTCGCAGAGTCACTGAGTGCAGGGGTATGTTCCTTGTTCAGATGCCCCATTGTTAAAACTTTTCCTCATCGTGGGGCCTTTGTCCCATCTATGAAAATCTCCTTGGTACACAGTGGGTGGGGCACCGGCCACTGTCACCCGGGCCAGCTGGTTTGAACCTGGCCTGGGCCAGCTAAACAGCAATGATAACTGCAACAAAAACTATTAACTAGGGGCGGCGCCTGTGGCTCATCGAGTAGGGCGCCGGCCTCATATACCAAAGATGGTGGGTTCAAACCTGGCCTTGGCCGAACTACAAAACAGAAAACTAGCCGGGCGTTGTGGCGGATGCCTGCAGTCCCAGCTACTCGGGAGGCTGAGGCAAGAGAATCGCCTAAGCCCAGGAGCTGGAGGGTGCTGTGAGCTGTGTGACACCATGGCACTCTACCGAGGGAGATAAAGTGAGGCTCTGTCTCTACAAAAAAAAAAAAAAAAACCCTATTAACTAAAGGTCCTGTTTTACCCTAAATGTCCCTTTCCTGCCCCATCACCCCATCTGGGATCCCATGTTGCAATCAGTCATCAGACATAGTAAGGCAGGGAGCTCCTCTGGGCTGGGGCTGGTTCCCCATCCTTCTCTTTGACGTCCTTGACGGTTTTGAGGTATGCCGGCCAGGTATTGGGCAGAACATCCTTGAACTTGGGTTTGTCTGCAGTTTTCTCATGGTCGGGCTGGGGTTATGGGTTTTTGAACATTCTTAGGATTTTATTTACAACATTTCATTGCATACCTAGTGTTTTAACAAACATTAATCTACCTTAAAAACAGAATCATACATGGGCAGCGCCTGTAGCTTGCCGGCCCCATATACTGGAGGTGGCGGGTTCAAACCCAGCCCCGGCCAAAAGCCGCAAAAAAAAAAAAAAAAAAAAAAAGGAAACATATATTTAATTCAGGTGCTGTAACGTAAATATTTTTTTAATTTATATAAAAATAAAGTAAAATGGGGAATTTCCTGTAGCTTG
>CAUYRH010157833.1:0-10610 GCA_963574655.1 Perodicticus potto | reverse complement strand
GAGGGAGGGAGGGAGGGAAGGAGGGAGGGAAGGAAGGAAGGAAGAAAGGAGGGAGGGAGGGAGGGAGGGAAGGAGGGAGGGAAGGAAGGAAGGAAGAAAGGAGGGAGGGAGGGAGGGAGGGAGGGAAGGAAGGAAGGAAGGAAGGAAGGAAGGAAGGAAGGAAGGAAAAGATTTATTGGTATAGAAAAAGAAGCAGGAAGTGATCTTAGTCAGAAGATGACACATGCATACAGGAACTGGGAAATGATTTTTTTCCAGCAAGGAGGCAGTATGTGCAAAGTGCATTTTCTTAAGAGTCAGGCTATAATATTATTTTCAGAATACATTTTTCTGGATCTTCCTTCCTTCCTTCCTCCCTCCCTTCCTCCCTTCCTCCCTTCCTTCCCCCTTTCCCAACAGTAGAGTTGTGCAGATGACTCAACTCTATACCTCTAATCCCAATCTCCCCCCTCAACTCTATCCCTCGTCTAAAGGTCCTGCTTCCTTTAAAATAAATTCACAAAAGGCAGCTGGAGAACCATCCATAGGAGGATAGGCCCTCTCACGAAGGGAAGGTAGAGAAAGCTGAGAACTGAGGTTTCCTTCTCTGTCTTTTTTTTTTTTTTTTTTTTGTGGGGTGAGGGGAGGAGGGGAGAGTTGTGCATATTTAGAAGATGAATAATGTGGAATAGAAATAGAAGGCTCCGGAGGCAGGAAAACCAGGCAGTATTCTGAGGGGCAGGAGTGGGCTGAAGTTCAGCTCCTGCCCCACTTGCCAGGCCATATGCGCAAGGAGCTATGTCTGCCCCAAGCCACCATCCTTTTTTAATGCATGCAAATCTGCCATGCTGGGCAGCCCTGAGGAAAATCAAAATAGCCAGAGAACACCAGCATCAAGAAAGGAGGAGGCTTGTCCACATCCCTCACTACACCGCCCAGCGGTAAATGTTTTCCTTTTTTAAAAATTGCCCAAATCCTTAAAGAGGTAGACTTTGATTAGGTGGACATTTTACTTGTGTGGAATAAATTGTTCTTCATAAGTAAGTGGTTAGAGAAGGTGTTGCTGGCCTAGGATTCTGAAGAAAAGGCTGGAAGGTGCCTGTAGTCCCAGCTACTCAGGAGGCTGAGGCAAGAGAATCGCCTAAGCCCAAGAGCTGGAGGTTGCTGTGAGCTGTGACACCATGGTACTCTACCGAAGGCAACAAAGTAAGACTCTGTCTCTAAAAAAAAAAAAAAAAAAAGAAAAGGCTGTACACAGAGGTTTTGGGAAGAGGCGGGGATCCAGAACCATAAAATGTAGCTGTGCTTGTCATCTCAGTCATTCCAACTCCGAAGAGAGATGATGGACCTGCTTGTCATTTTCCCTCACAAAGAGGCATATTGTGGTAGGTAGAACTCTAAGATGGCTCCCAAGATTTCAGTCCCCTTGGTGTGTGCACTGGTGAAATACCACCTCCTCAGGTGTGGGTAGAACTTGTGAGTATGATGGGCTATCACTCCTGTGGTTAACATTATGTGGCAAAGGAAATCATCAGATGTGATTTAGAAGCTCTCTAATCAATAAGTTGACTTGGAGTTAATCCAAAGGGAGATTATCCTAGGTAGGTCTGACCTAATCAAGGAGCCTTTAAAACAGACGAGAGGTGACAACAGACACCTCTGCTGGCCTAGAAGAAAGCCAACAGCCATGCTGTGAAGTGCTTGAGAGGGTCATGTAACTAGGGCCTGAGCTTGGCTTTTAGGAGCTAAGAGCAATCCCTGGACAATAGCTAGCAAGGAAGCAGGAGCCTGAGTCCCATAACAAGGAGATGAATTCTGCCAACAATCAGCAAGCATGGAAGAGGACTCTGACACCCAGCTGACACTCAGATTTTAGGCTGGCAAGATCCTTAACAGAGGACCCAGTTCCAGGCTCCTGCCTCCCAGAAACTGAGACCATAAATCTGTGTTGTTTTAAATCCATGCTAAGTTTCTGGTAATTTGCCATGAGAAGGCCATATACGTGAAGGGAGTTCATTGACAAAGAGTGGATTGGCTCTACTGAGCCTGACAACTACGTCCCACAGCTAAATCCCAGAGCCATGCCAGACCTGAGCCAATGTCCCAACTACGATGCACCCATCACCACTGCTCAGCCATGATCCAAGTAATAGTCAGGACGGAGTCCCTCTCATTTCCTCCTATGAAATTGCACACTTAAGATCTGGGAAAATGAACCACAATATAAACCACAGAGGACAGGAAGAACTTGCTTCCTGAGCTCATAGCTAGGGTGGCACATTTGGTATTTCTAAAAAGGTTGAGATGGTAGCGGCACCAAGGCCAGTGAGGATTCCTACCCTCTGGTGCCAGACTAGTCATTACCTGGCCAAATGCAATTTTAGCCTTTAAGATACAAAATTCACAAAGCTGAATAAACACAGAAGCATCATTTTTCAGAAGGGCCTCTTGGAAGGAAGAGAGGGAAGAAAGGTGGAAAGAAACCAAAATGGAAAAAATGTATTCAGTAAACAAATATTTAAGATGCCATTATGTGCACAGTCCTGTTCTAGGTCCCAGAAATACAACATTGAATAAAACAAACAAAATCTCATTACTTCAATGGGAGAATGTAGACCATAAAACACATTAAAAACAAAAAAAGTATGTGGTGATAGCAAAACAAGGGAGGAGTTGGAAGGATTCAACATAAATAAAAGAATCAAAGAAGGTCATTGGAAGGTGACATCTGGATACAAACTTGAAGTTACTGAAGACTGAACTACATGGAGATCTGAGGAAATCATGTTCCAGCAGAAGAATGTATGTGCAAAGGTCCTGAGTCAGGAGTGGGTCTGGCCTTTCTGAGGAATAGTAAGCCAGCTAGTTTGGCTGGAAGGAAGTGGGGAAGGAAGAAAGGAGAAAGTAATGGGTCCAGAGAGTTTAAGGGCCCGTTTGTCACTTTGACTTTGACTTTACTCTCTTGGGAGCCACTGAAGGCAATGAACATAGAAATTACATAATCAGTCTTAGGTTTTTGAAGGATTTCTCTGGCAGATGTGTTGAGAATAGGCCAGAGAAGGACAAAGGTAGAAACAGAGAGATGGGTTAGGAAGCCCTTGCAGTGGTCCAGGTGAGAAATGAGATTTGCTCAGAACAAGGTGAAGAAGGTAGAGAGAAGTGCTCAGATTTCTGATTGGCTCTATCTTCAAGATGTGAGAAAATGCAGCCCAGAGTAGTGCCAAGGTTTTTAGCCTGAGCAATTAGATGTTATAATTGCCATTTGCTGCTATGGGGAAGACTCAAAGAGCCGGTCAGAAGAGGAATACTGAAAGTGAGGTTAGACTCTACTAAGTTTGAGAACCTATTAGACAGCCAGTGGTGCTATCAAGTAGGCAGCTGAATATTTAGTATTTAGGGTAAAATTAGGGCTGGAGACAGAAATTTTGTATCCAAAACATGATACTGGATGAGATTTTTAAAGATGGGAGTGAATGTAAATAGAGAAGAAGTCCAAGGATAAACCTTGGGGCATTCCAAGATTAAGGTATCAAGGCAAAGTGAAAGAACCAGCAAAAGAAGCTGAGAAGGAACAGTCAATGAAGACGAAGAAACACCAAGAGAATGAGATGTCCTGGAAGCCACAGAAAGAAAATGTTCCAAGGATGAGAAAATGGTCAGTTGAGTTGAGGCTGAGAAATGACCTTGGATTTAACAATATGTCACTGGGGATGCTGACAAGCATAGTTTCAGTGGAGGGATGGGGATAAAAACCTGATTCAAGTAGATTCAAGAGAGACTGAGAAGAGAAGAGGTAACGGGTACAGGCAACTCTTTCAAAGAACTTTGCAATGAAGGGAAGCAGAGAAATAGGGCAGAGCTAGAGAGGAATATGGTGGGAAAAGTTACATGTTTTATCATTCCCATCAACATACATGTGTGATGTTGATGGGAATGATCTAGTAGAAAGGGGGAAATGAAATGATAACGAGAAAGGATTCAGTTTTCAATTGCACAAAAAAATAGAAGGGAACAGTATGACCTATTTGATGGATTTACTTGAAAAGATCTTTATGTAATATTTAAAATAGATATTTAAAAGTCCGTGCAAGTTTTGTAACATAACCAACACTCATGGGTCCCCCGACCCCAAAACCCCCAGAGCTAAACCGCCACCAGTCACATCTGTGTGCTCCTCCCTCGCCTACTCCTTGCTTCTCTCTTAGGAGAAAGCAACTTTCCTGAGTTTTATTGTCATTTCCTTGTAAAGTAATATTCTCTTCACTATATCCCATTATATTTATTGATTGATAGATTAAGGACGTTCTCACCTCTGCCTCACAACCAGGCTTTCTAGAGATAGACATCAAACCACCTCAGTCAGACAGTATTATGAAATTCCTCTCTTACATGTAACCTGCCACGCTAAAATTCTATTTTTTCATCTTCCATTTCAGCTGCTACTGCTTTGCCTGAAAAATCCCTTCATCTGCACAAAAAATCATTATTATTCATTCCCATCTGTAATGTTTACTCTGCATGAAATCAGGAAGAGAAAAGCACACCTCCTTCCCATGTGCAGACACAGAACAGACCCCAGTGGCCAGAGCATTCTTGTTATGCTGGAAGAAGCACCTACACCTGCAGCCTTCAAACCTCCAGCCTACCCTCCCATCCTAAGGCACAACCTGTTGGTCTGGTGTTGGTCCCAACACCTGGTGTTCCCTCCACAAAGGCCTCAGGGAGGCAGATTCAATTTATTTCACCCCAGATCTTGCCTGTGGGCCAGTGGTCATCCCCAGATCATCCAGGATTCTGCAGGTGTACAAGGACCTGCAGGATATTAACAAATGCCAGCAAAGTGGGCCCTTTATAAATAGATGACAGCAGGCTATAAAAAGCCCTCTGCATACATAAACCAAAAGTCCAGTCCCCCAACTTGCTCACTGATGCTTGAAATTGCTTTAAGGAGAGACAATGGCTTTCATCTCACAACTAGAAAAGCCTTTGAAGGCTTTGGGTGAGCTAACTCATTGATTTAGCCTAATACACATTACTGTATAAATAGACTGAAGGATCAGATGATACAATAGGCACCTTAAAAATGGGTATAAAGCGACAAGGGGTGCAGCAAAGAAAGGTGAAGCTTTTCTTGCCTTCTTTGGTGCCTAAAAAAGAACTATCTTGAAATCGGAAGACGAATCAAATTTGGCCCTACTGCCACCTGTTTGCCCACAGGCAAGTTACTCAGTCTTTAGCCTGTTTCTAATTTCTGAAACCAAGATAAGATTTACCTTCCGAGTTACCGAGAAACTTTAGTAAAAGTGCCCAAGCACAATGACTATATTCTACACGGGGAATATTTTGTATCTTTTCCTGTTGTCTCCAGACATCTCTTGCTGTGTTCCATTCCAGTTCCATCCCCGTTTCTTAGCATTATAAAGATTAAGCCTGTACTTTGGTTTCTCTTCAGATCATATAAATCTTTCGTCTTATACAGGTTAAACGTAAGGAAAGGCTGAGGTTGGAGGACAGCTTGAGCCCAGGAGTTTGAGGTTACAGTAAGCTACGAATATGTCACTGCACTCTAACTGGGTGACAGCAAGAGATCTTTTCTTGATTAAAAAAATAATAAAAAGTGAGCCGGAGGTTGTGGCGGGGGCCTGTAGTCCCAGCTACTCGGGAGGCTGAGGCAAGAGAATTGCCTAAGCCCAGGAGCTGGAGGTTGCTGTGAGCTGTGACGCCACGGCACTCTACCGAGGGCGATAAAGTGAGATACTGTCTCTACGAAAAAAAAAAAATTTAAAAAAAATTAATAATAAGTGGGGTAATCAGGAACCAAGGCAACCTGGGTTCAAATCCTGAACATCTTGGGCAAGTTGCTTGACCTGTGTTCAGTTGCCTTATCTGTGAAACAGAGATAAGAATAGCACTTGCTTCATGGCATAACTGTAAGAATAAAATAAGTTGTTATGTGCAACGTGTCTGGAACAATTCCTGGCACCAAAAAAAAAAAAAAGAAGAAGCAACAGCACACTAAATCCCTGCATATCCCCCCAAGTTTCCTAAGGCCCCCAGACCTATCTTTAGCCCACCAGGACATCTATGAACTTCTGGGCCTTCTGCCACCCACGCCCCAGCCCCACAGCAACGCCCCAGGCAGATTTCAGGAGGCGGGGCGGCTCTGTGACGTCACGCCGGCCCCGCCATCCAGGGGGCCACGCGGGGCGGGGCAGCTCTGTGACGTCGCGCCGGCCCCCCCACCCAGGGGGCCACGCGGCGAGGGGCAGCTCTGTGACGTCGCGCCGGCGGGAGCGGAGGTGGCCAGGCAGCGGATGCCGCGTCGGGGTTGCCAGGTGAAGGCGAAGCTCTAACAAAGCCCGGTCGCCCGGTCGCTGCTGCCCTTCCAGCTGCTGTCGCCTTCCCCTGCTCAGGTGCTGCTGCTCTCCCTCCGCCAAGGTCAAAGGCACGGGACCTCTCCCCACACCCCCACCTGAGGCCAGGCGCCAGGTGTCGCCTGAAACCGGATAGCCCGTTTGGGAGTGAACCTGAGGTAGCCACCGGGAGGGGAGTGGAGGGAGGGGAGCGCTCCTCGCTCCCGGAGGGCCGCGCAGGTCCGAGGGACCCGTCCTGCCCAAAGGGCACACCTGGATTCTGAGCCCCTCCTTGTTCACGAAGCCAGGGGAAGGAAGGCGCGTGATCTTTTATGAGAATGCGATGGTGGGGGGATTATTGCTTCCTGGCCAGACTTTATATGTATTTTGTACCCAGAACTACCATTATATGGTATCTTACCTAGAGGAGAGTGATTTGGAAACAAAAAGAATCTGAAATCCGAAGCTCCACCCCCATCCTGAGAAGTCAAACCTCTAACTTTTTTATCTGTAACAGGGATATGAAAATACCTCAGGGGGGAGTGTCATGAGAACCAATGTGCAAGACTAGCACCTTATAAACTGCTGCCATCCATTCATTTTTACAAGCGTCTATTGAATACTACGTTCCAGGCACTGGCTAAGCATTGGTATTCTGCAGTGAGCAAAAACTCACCATTCCTGCCCCGGAGTTCATAGCCTACTGGGGAGACGCGTGTTAATAAGAAATGATGATGTAAAATGATGTAAATTTAGGGATGGGCAAGAGATGCTCTGAAAGAGTATGACAGAACTGACAGGAAGGTTGAGCAGAGCTCTGAAGGAAGAATTAACCTGTGGAAAGGAGGAGGACAGTGTATTTAAAGCAAGAGTAATCACATATTTAAAACCCACTACCTCCAGTTCCAAACCCAAAGGAGGGTGGGTATACAGTTGCTTGGTGCTTGGTTCCAGAAGCTGTTCATAGAAACTGCCTCTGAGATTATGGGGTCTGGAGCCTTTCATTTATAGACACATAACTGAAGTCTTATTTCATCCACACAGATAGAACCAAATGAGAAATTCCAGAAACAAGCTTAATAGTCTGTATTTGATAAGACCTATATTCTTTAGCACTCAGCCAGTATATGTTAGCTGGACATTCCATATTGGAAGGCATATAGGTTTCACTTAAGGGGAAATTTACTGAGTTTTAAGAGTTGGGGGTGGGAAGAGCCCTGCAATGTATACCTGGAGAAGGCCTACCATATGGAGAATTAGAATGGAAAAGAGTCTTACAAGATGAAAGAATTGCAGAATGTTAAGATAGAATGGATCTTTCCCCCACTTCTTTTATCCAATGAGAATAAATGGTCCATATTACCCAAAGGCAGAAAAGTTGGGCTTTGGTTGGTCTCCAACTGGAGAAGTTTGTGACACCAAGTCTTTGTGACTCATAAGTGCATGGAACTCCTGAGAGTAAACGGAAGGATGGGAGGAGAATTTGACTTGACCCGTCCACCTCCCCAGTGTTCTTGATGTCTATAGTGGTACCGCCCACCATGCGCCCAGTCATATAAATTTGAAAACAGTTGTTCTAGTTTCTCCTCTCTTGTTCCACCACCCTTCTTCCTCAGTGGTTACCAAGCCCTGTGGATTCTATCTCCTAAATACTTGTCTCCTCTATTCCTCTCTATTGCAACTACTTTCTAAGGCAAGGAAATTGTTAAGAGTTGTCATATTCCTCCTAAATAGGCTCCCTGCTTGAAGCTCTACTCCCTTCAGCCCATCACACAGCTGTCAGTCAATGTGTGTTTCAGAGTCCAACAAAGAGAAAGAATATATATTTAAATATATTCATTTTAATAAGCAAAGTCCAGTTTTTAACAATAATGGATTGGAATGATGAACAATCGGCTAGTAAAATGTAAGGAGAGGTCTAAAATGCACAGGAGGGTGGCGCCTGTGGCTCAAGGAGGTGGAGGGTTCACACCCGGCCCCGGCCCAAAACTGCAAAAATAAAATAAAATGCAGGAATCACAGATGAAAGGAGGAGCAGGCTCGGCGCCTGTGGCTCAACGGGCTAAGGCACCAGCCACGTACACCTGAGCTGGCAGGTTCAAATCCAGCCCATGCCCGCCAAACAACAATGACGGCTGCAACCAAAAAATGGCCAGGCGTTGTGGCGGGCGCCTGTAGTCCCAGCTACTTGGGAGGCAGAGGCAGGAGACTCTCTTGAGCCCAGGGATTGGAGGTTGCTGTGAGCTGTGATGCCACAGCACTCTATCCAGGGTGACAGCTTGAGGCTCTGTCTCAAAAAAAAAAAAAAGAAAGGAGGAGCAAACACTACCCTTGAGATAGATTGCTCACAGAAGAGACCTCTTCCAGTACTTATTGCAGAGTGTATGGCCACAGCTCACTGAAGGGCAGAAAAATTGCTCAAGTTCCAGGCAGGCAGAATTTACTGTTTGGGGTTCCAGAGAAGCCATTCACAAAAAGGTGACTTCCTATTTGTACTCTGCTTGCTACAAAGCTTCCAGAGAGAGATGCTGGGTACTGTAGCAGTTGGGCACTCAAGGTATCATATACCGAATGAACCAGATGCAGAGAAGCTGTGCAATGCAGGGTTCCAGCAGTGAAGAAACTGCAAGTCCCTGAAGCTGAGCAGGAAAAGCATACTCAGGAGAAAGCCCTTCCTCCTCTAGGGTCCCTTCAGTGTCCTGTGCTGACAGTGCTTATCATTATGACAGCTGGAAAAGGAAAAATATGTAAAGGACCTAGTTACATTTTGCTGAGGAGGCAATGCTGGGTGAATTTGGAGCTGAGAGACAATAGCTGATAACTGGCACACCAAGTTAACACCAAAATTGGACTGTGTGACTCTAGTGCTTAAATTTTCTAGTGGCTTCCTAACTCCTTCAGGAAAAGTTCATAAAGCTCATAAAGTCTAAAAGCTGAGACCTTTTATATTCTGGTGTTGGAATATATTTCCAGCCTTAAGCCTAACCACTCTCTCTATGTCCATTCTAGCACTCCGTAATTACTCACAGTTTGCTGAACTCACTATGTTTCTGACACCGCCATGCTTTTGTCCTAGTACTTCTAGCCACATGGAATTCCCTCCTTACTTTCATCAGTAAACATTTGCATTTTGAGAACCCACCCTGTGCCTGGCACTGTTCCAGAGGCTTGGAATACAACAATGAGAAAATCAGGCTTCCCCAGTTTCAATTCAATTATCATCACTCTTTGGAAAGTATTTTCTGACCTCTAAATATGTTAGATGGATCATCTTATAAATTTATATAAGACATTTTAATTAGACATTTATGTACACTATTTTTTAATTACTGTTTTTCCTATCAATTTCTTCCACTAGGCAGGATATAGGACTTCTGTATCCCTGTATTTAGCACAATTCCAGTAAGACAAGTAAGGTTTTACAGGATTAATGATTTACCCAGGATCACATAATTAATCAAATATAGGTCAGGACTGGAATCCTGGACTTCTGCTTCAAGATCAAGTTCTCATTCACCAGAGCTCTGGGTATTAAGCCAAGACTAGCTGCTGTGAAGAAAGGCAGCAGCTCTGTGTTCTGTGTTGGAAAAAGACCAATGCGATGCCAGATATCTTCAGAAATGATCATGGAAACTAAAGAGAAACATGGCCCTGATCTGATCATGAAAACTATATTGCATTCACTCCTCAGAGCTGTTTATATATTTTGAGTCCTTGAATCATAGAAATGCTTTAATGAAATCAGAAATAGGGAGGACAAGGAAAAGATTAAAATGGTGTGGGGTATTCCAACACTTCACTCTTAAAAGGTGAAGACTTTAATATACTTATAAAATATAAGGCTAAGGTGGCCCTGAGTGTCTATGCCAGATCCCCAAGTCAGGGGACCATATTGCTAAACATTAGGGAACACAGATAACATGGCATTCTGTAAGTGAACCGTGTATCCCTTGGATTGTGGACCATGATGTGAACTCGTGGAAAATCTTTTTTTTTTTTTTTTTGTAGAGACAGAGTCTCACTTTATCGCCCTCTGTAGAGTGCTGTGGCATCACACTGCTCACAGCAACCTCCAACTCCTGGGTTTAGGCGATTCTCTTGCCTCAGCCTCCCAAGTAGCTGGGACTACAGGTGCCCGCCACAACGCCCGGCTATTTTTTTGTTTTGCAGTTCAGCCGAGGCCGGGTTTGAACCCGCCTCCTTTGGTATATGGGGCCGGCCTCCTACTCCCTGAGCTGCCCCGAAAATCTTTGAAGTCTGAGCAAGGCTAAGTTAAGT
>CAUYRH010157827.1:0-14814 GCA_963574655.1 Perodicticus potto | reverse complement strand
AATAGTCACATGTAGGTCATGGCTTCCCTATTGGATAACACAGGGTTAGATTATTTACCCAGAGCCACACATCAGGAAATAGTCCCAAGTAGTCAGCATCTGAAAAGGAAAATCATAATGGTCTGTAAACTTAGAGACCTTACCTCCCGCTATGACTCTGCTCTTGCTGATTGTGGGATGGTGGACAAGGCATTCTTCTTTAAAGCGTGGTCTCTGGGTTTGTTAAACTCAGTGAATGGCATCAGTCAGTAGTCAGGTGTCTTTACATTCTCCCTTCATCCCTGCAGTGGAACCCTTTCTCAAATAAAGTCTTATATGGAACCCCCATATTTAAGACATAAAAGGCATATTTAAAACACAGGAACTGCTTCTCTGTTGAAGGGGGCATGGCAAGAGACAGAAGAAGTGGATTACAAGCTGTTTACCCCCCACACACACACGTACACAAATACATGCACACACATACATGCACACACATACACATATACACACATACATGCACACACATACATATACACACACATACGTGCTCATACATACACACACATGCATGCACACACATATACACACATACATGCACACACATACACATATACACACACACATACATGCACACACATACACATATACACACACATACATGCACACACATACACACATACACACATACATGCACACACATACACATATACACACATACGTGCACACACATACACACACATACATGTACACACACACATATACACACATGCATGCACACACATACACACACACATGCATGCACACACATACACATATACACACACATGCATGCACACACATACACATATACACACACATGCATGCACACACATACGTGCTCATACATATACACATATGCATGCACACACATACACATATACACATACATGCACACACATACACATATACACCCACATACATGCACACACATACAGATATACACACACATGCATGCACACACATACACATATACACACACATGCATGCACACACATACACATATACACACATATACATGCACACACATGCATGCACACACATACACACACATACATGCTCATGCATACACACACATACACATATACACACATACGTGCACACACATACACATATACACACATGCGTGCACACACATACACATACACACACATGCATGCACACACATACACATATACACACACGTGCTCATCCATGCACACACATACACATACACACATACACATATACACACACATACATGCACACACATACACAGATACACACACACACGGGTTTTCTGAGGCAGCTCTGATGAATCTTTTGGTAATATTTGAAACCTTTCCCAAGAAAGCATCTCTAAAATCCTTCTCATTTTAAACAGGTCTGTGACCATGTGGATATAATTTCACTCAGGCATGGTTGACTCTTTCAGCCAGTGTTTAAGATCTAACCAAGACAGGCTCAGCGTCTGTAGCTCAGCAGTTAGGGCACCAGCCACATACACAGGAGCCAGCAAGTTCTTATCCAGCCCGAGCCTGCCAAACAACAATGAAAACTACAATCAAAAAATAGCTTGGTGTAGTGGCAGGCACCTGTAGTCCCAACTACTTGGGAGGCTGAGGCAAGAGAATCGCTTAACCCTAAGAGTTGGAGGTTGCTGTGAGCTGTGACACCACAGCACTCTACCAAGGGCGACATAGTGAGACTCTGTCTCAAAAAAAAAAAAAAAAAGATTTAACCAAGACAGAGAAAGGACTATTCTAAGTCCAGTACTGTCTGCAGACATTAGTATATTGGTGTTTGATTCACATTTTTTGTTCCATAGAATCATCAGCTTTTATAAATGTAAGGGGGCCTTTAAGATCAATTATTAAAGTGGGTTTTCTGATGTTATTTTTTCCTAGTAGACCGTTCTCTTTAAACAGGACCTTGTACTGAAATGCAAAATATTCTACAATAGCTAAATTCCAGACAGCTACAAAAAGTTGCAGTGGCTGTAAGGACATAGAATACAAACAACTCAGCATCTTCCAAATACTCTTCCATAAGTGGCCCCCAAGAATCCTCTCTCAAACCACTGGAGCAAACCAATGCACCATTTAAACAACCAATGATTAAGCCCAGCTCCAAACCTTCATCAGAGGAGAAAACTGAGCCCCAGTGAGATGCTCAAATTCCCACCCCAAACTGATATCAGAGCTGAAATAGAACTCAATCACTGGCTCGGCGCCTCTGGCTCAAGCGGCTAAGGCGCCAGCCACATTCACATGAGCTGGCAGGTTCGAATCCAGCCCAGGCCTTCCAAACAATGATGACTGCAACCAAAAAATAGCTGGGTGTTGTGGCCAACGCCTGTACTCCCAGCTCCTTGGGAGGTGGAGGCAG
Source organism: Perodicticus potto (assembly GCA_963574655.1). Lineage (NCBI taxonomy): Eukaryota > Metazoa > Chordata > Mammalia > Primates > Lorisidae > Perodicticus > Perodicticus potto. The sequence goes on along the minus strand of CAUYRH010157827.1, from coordinate 12,429 downwards.
GAGAATCGCTTGAGCCCAGGAGTTGGAGGTTGCTATAGCACTCTGCCCAGGGTGACAGTTTGACACTCTGTCTCAAAAAAAAAAACCAGAATTCAATCACATTGATGGAGCCAGCTGGTAGTAGCTTGCAAGAACCAGTGGTTATGTCTTCAGAAATTTTGCAAGCCAGTTGACCTCACACTGCTAGCTCAAAATTAGCCATGGTGAAATATTTACACCACAGAAATCAGCAAATGCTACCAATCACAGCTGTCCCCAGAGGACAAGCACTCATCAAAATCCAGAGTTCCTGAATCTGGGTCTTTGTGTTGTACACAGAAACCTGAAGATTGATGCATTGAAGTTTGAGAGGAAACACAAATTTAAGGTAATAAAACATTTATGATAAACTCAAGTAGAAATTGTGTCGGTTCATGAATAAAAACTTAACACCTAAAATAGCAATTCTCAGAATTTACCATTTCCTATTATTCTGTGGATACTGGTTCCATCGATTTTTCTCAAGCTGTTATTTGGAGTATTCAGCTACCTTAGGGAATGATTTTTTTTTTTTTTTAATAGACAGAGTCTCACTATGTCGCCCTGGGTAGAGTGCTGTGGCATCTCACAGCTCGCAGCAACCTCAAACTCTTGGATTTAAGCAATTCTCCTGCCTCAGCCATCGTTTTTTTTTTTCTTTTTTGCAGTTTTTAGCCAGGGCCAGGTTTGAACCCACTACCTCCAGTATATGGAGCTAGCGCCCTACTCCTTTGAGCCACAGGCACGTCCCTCTAGAGCATCATTTTTAAATGTTTAAAGTGTTTTAAAATTATTTAAAATTAAAGCCTGATTGTAAACTAGGGAGAATATAGAAGAAGCTGTTGAAACTACTGCTTCCATGGCCGATGATACACATTCTCAATCTCCCTCTGGTTCTATTTCTGGCTGAGAAGGTTAATGAAAGGTCGGTGTAAACAACCATTGAAGTCTCCAGGCTTCTCAGCCGGCCTCCTGTCTCCTCTTATTTAATCTTCGCAGCTGAACTTCTGACTCATTATCTTAACAATGACTTGTTTCCCTCTGCCTGCTCCTCCCTCACTGGCCATTTTTCCTCCTTCTTTGTAGCACTGTGGCTGCCCTGCTCCAGGCTTGCTGGGACATGCTTTATGTCAATGCCTGAGCTTCCGCTGTTCTTTTGTATCCATGGTGATGGATGGAAAATAAGCTGCTTTGCAGCGATTTGAACTTTAATCCTGTCAGATGATGCATGCTTTATTACTCAGGTGACTTTTCCACATACTTTCAGATCACTGAAATTTTGAATTATTAAGAAGGAATTAACATGTTTACTTTTCTCCTTCTTTTCTAACCATTATTATGCCTAGGTAAATTCAAATAATCTGTGATTTCAACACCTGAAAATGTTGTCCTGATAATTAAATTGATAGGAAAGTTTCAGAAATAAAATTCCAAAGGAAATTGTAAAAGATATTTCAAGTTCCCTCTTATTACACGTACATAAGTAACTGTATTACGCTAAGTAAAGCGTGGAAGGAAAACATGACAAAAACTGTAAAACTACAAAGTAGTGTTGCCCAAAATGCTGGCCACGTAATAGTAGCAGTACTTGAGATTGTTCTAGTGGTCTATAGACATAGTGTTAAATAACATTGCTTTCAAATTTTTCTGCTTTCATGAAAGGGAAAACCTGAAGATGTTGGTGGTCTCAGCACCTTGATAATGAGAGACCCCATTTCAGGACCCTTCTCCTCGCCCCCCCCCATAAAGATTTCCTGGCAAAAACAACTTACTTATCACACCTCCGCTTGCAGAACTGGGACTTTTCCAAACAGCTGCAGCTCCCCCCCCCCACTGCGGCGGCCTCACCCTGACCCCTACCCCTCCTTGCTGCAGCTCCCTTTCTCGAGCGCGGCGGCCTCACCCTGACCCCTATCCCCCTTGCCCCTCCCTGCCGGGTCCTGCCGTTTTGCCTTTAAAACCAGACTATAAAAGCTGCCCGGGGCCCTTCTCCCTGAGCGGCTGAGGGACCCTGGCCGCCAGCAATAAACGCCTCTTGCTTTTGCATCAACCTGAATATAATAACTCTCCTTGGGGGCTGCAATCCCAACATTAGACCCCCTCTCGGGTCTAACAATAACACTTGTTAATCATTGTTCTTAAAAAAGCAACATGAGGGCAGACTTTTTGCATACAACCGTTGCAAGTTTCTGGCTAATGTATTTCCGTTCTCTTAATTTTCTTCTCTTAATTTTCACGGTTTCCTTCCATTTATATCACTGACATTCCAGTGATATAAAATTTCCTTACATTAAAAAAAACTCTGTAATCAATAATTCAAGTGAAGCAAGTGGGGTAGAGGTCATGGCCCTGTACCGGGTAGCATAGTAGGAAGAACAGGGTAGCAATTTCATGTTCCTTGTCCCAATCCATAGCCCCAAAATTAATAATGGGGGATAAAAATCAGGCAGACACTAACATTATGATAATATGACATTACCCATGATATTTAAGGAAACCATAACAGTTGGATGACTTACAAACCTTTTTCTCAGATAATGCAAATTAAACAATACAAATAATATAGAATATTAAGTTCGAAAATGTCTACAGTCTTTCCCTCTCTACTTCTTGCTTACTGGAATATTGAGTGGGATTTTTTTCCTGCTGCCAGAATTGTAGTTACTGCCCAAAGCCAAAATTGTTCTCAAAAAGAGCCATAAATATTTAGGAGTCAAAACTTTCCATCAGGGCTTACTTAAACGTGCTCAACCAACCTTATTGGCATCAACCACAAATAACCCCAGGAAACTCCTCTCTTTGCCTTTTCACACCAAAAGGGAGGTCTGTCTGTGAGGAAGAAGGGGAGAGACTGGGTGTAGCTTTCTAGAGGGAGTTTCCACTCTCCCTAGGCCTGGGTGGAGGGGGGAGAGGGGAGGAAGACCAAGAGAGTAATTCATAGAGACTCATGGGGTGCCTTGAAGAAGAGGAGATTGGCATCTCACGCCCTGACTAATGCCACCAAACTGAGATCCCTTGTAACTCTGTGTTGCCATGATAATAAAGCATTCGAGACAGCCCTTTGGAGAGTTCCCCTTGTTCATGTGGCATCCAATGTTCATTTCTAGTCTAGAAATTTCTGAAAGTGGAAGGAGACAAAGCACTTCTATTAAAGGCTTAAGATGTAGTATACCTGAAAAGATGGAGGGGTCACCGGCCCCAATCGGTTCTCCATGACTTTGAAGGACACTACGGCCCTCTGAGATTTGATGACTCCCTGAGTTAGAGAAGTTAGAGAAGAAGCCGAAGACCGTGAGCCTCCTAGGAGGTTGCTGCGCAGCAGATGGGCAGCCCAGAGGTGGAGCTGAGAGGGAACTCCTGGTAGACTGGAGGGGGATCTTCTTTTTCCTGACAGTGACAGACATGACCTGGTTAAAGCTGAGCATTGCCCAAGGGAACCACATTTGGCCTGCCTGGAGACCATCTCAGGCTTTGTGGTACTGTCATCAGCTCTGAACATGCTCAATTGGAGTGAGGCCAGTGATGCCTGCATTCCCCTGACCCGTGGGCCATTCCTGTAAGAGACTGGAGGGCTTCCCTCTCCCTTCACCAGGGCTCCCTACACAGCCTCTCTGCTGGTCCACAACATGGGTTGCTTCTGGCTTCTGCTGTGTGGGGGAAGGAAAAGAGATTGAATCAGAAATGAGATGCAGGTTTTAAAACTAGACAATGTCTCAAAAACTGAAAGTACCTACGATATTATGGAATCTGTTCAAAATGTTCTAATGATAAGGATCTGAAATTCAACTAAGCATAGTGAAAGTCGTGTTTAGGGAGGGAAAGGATAGAAGTTTTGTAAACATTCCACTTAGCTAAGACTATTCAATTAACATGTAGAATTCAACTATATATATAATTTTGTATCATGATTTTCACTTAATAATTATACTATTTCATCATCTTAAAAATCTTCATAAATATAACAATTTTGTATTTCCATTTTATAGATACTCCAGTTTTTTTAAACCATTACTCTATTGTAGGAAATTGGTGGTTTTGGTTTTTTTGTGTGTGTGTTTTTGAGACAGAGTCTCATTCTGTCACCCTGGGTAGAGTACCATGGCATCATTGCTTACAGCAACCTCTAATTCCTGGGCTCAAGCAATCTTCTTGCCTCAGCCTCCCTAGTAGCTGAGACTACAGGTGCCCACCACAATGCCTGGCTAGTTTTTCTATTTTTGTAGAGACGTTGTCTCACTCTTGCTCAGGGTGGTCTCGAACTCCTGAGCTAAGGTAATCTACACACCCTCCCAGAGTACTAGAATTACAGGTATGAGCCACCGTACCCGGCCATTGGTGGTGTTTTTAAATTTTAAGATCTGAATTATATCTATTCATTGGATGTAATTATTATCAGTATTAAACATCCATGGATTTTTGGCCAAAATAATTCTGACTACCTAGTATTTCTCTAGAAGACAGCTTGAAGCATTAATAAGCTGGCCAGGAGTTTCAATTATGTGTGTTTACTAAACTGGAAGCATTACACACTGTATCCTTCTAGTGTTTGCCAGTGTATGAAGAGCTAATGACTGTAGTCTTACAGGAAATAACATGACCTTGAAATGACACAGAGGTGGGAGTTCTTCTCTTTCCTATTCTTTGCTGTCTGCCTAATACCTAGAACAGGGCCCAGCACAGGTGGGAACTAAATAAATACTTTCTTTAATATAAATAAATGAATGTAGTTTAAATGTAGGAGTGGGACATAATTACTCCTTAACTTCCCTTCACAGAGTGTTTACAGGAGCCACACAAGTAGTAGGCAGTTTAAACAAGCCTGAATCTGAATGGGGAGGGGAGAGGAGAGGAGACAGAGCCTGCAGCAGAAGGCAAAGACCAAGGGGGAAAGATAGCCCCCAGCTCCTGGCATCTGAACAAACATCAATGGGGATCCTGTGGCTTTGTTCTTATTAAGATCAAAATTACTGGCTGTGCGATAGTGGCTCATGCCTGTAATCCTAGCACATATACATTAATGTACTTGGGTTGTTCCTTACTGTCATAACACACCATGATGAGATCATGTAATCAGGACTAGTTTTCCAGGAAAATTAAAGGGAATACAGAGAATGCAAGAAATTTAGGCCTAGCAGGGTTGAAAAATCAGCTAATTTCAGGCCTCAAAAGTTTATAAACAAGAACAACTCCGAGGCAAGTGATTACAACCAGCTGGGATTGGCTGGCCCCTGCAGAGGTCCAGGACAGGAGGAAGCCTTTCTGGAGTTTTCAGTTGTTGGGGGAAGATGTGTGTTGAGTGGAAAACTTGAGTGGAAGAATAGGCGGACTTGAGAGGAAGAATAGGTGAACTTGAACAGTATACAGCAACTAGATTTGAATGCCAGTTGGAGTGGATTTGCCATAGGTTTGTTGGCTGGAGAGGCAGCCATACTGAGAAGATCTTGGTGGCTAGAGGGCTGCCATTGTAGGAAGGTCATGAGAAGGTCTTAGCAAGGGCATAAAGCACAGCCATCTTAATTCCATTTCCCAGGATCAGAACTCCACTCTTGGGATAGGCTGAAGGATTCCCACACCCCACAGGAACTGGAGTCACGGGAGACTATGAGACCTGGTCCTGAAGAGTTCTGGAGACCTTTAAGACCCCAACTCAGCAGGGTCTGAATGCTGAAGAAACAATAAGGTGATCGCCAAAGGCAACAAAGTTTGGAATGAGGACCATAAAGGTCGCTGGCTGTGCTCTGTCTTCTAAGAAAACTACAGCATCACCTGGTTTCCTGGCCACAAATTGCAACATACTATCATCAAGAGCAAGGACTTCTGTTTGAAACAAAGGAGGTAGTGAGAAGGAAAAAGGGGGACAAGGAGGTGAATAAAAAGAAAGAACAAATGAGGAGGAACCAACAGAAAAATTCAGGCAACAGGAAAAATCAAAACAGAGGAACTCCCCCAGGGGAACATGAGGCAGCTACTGCAAAGACTCCACTTATAAAGAATTAATGGACTTGGCAGCACCTGTGGCTCAAAGGAGTAGGCCACTGGCCCCATATGCTGGAGGTGATGGGTTCAAACCCAGTCCCAGCAAAAAAAAAAAAGGATTAATGGACTTGACAGAAAAGTAATTTAAAATATGAATGATAAAGACAATAAAAGGAATGGACCAGAAAAAGGAAAGACAGAACCAAAAGTCAGATGAGATATGTGTAGACTATAGAAAGAATATAGTGGAGCTTAAGGAAATGTAAGTGACAGTCAGGTAATGTAAAGATGCAGTAGAAAGTATAAAAAATAGGATAGACCTTGGAGAATAAAGAACTTCAGAGCTAGAGGGTAAAGTTTTCAAGTTAACCCAGATAGTTAAAGAGGCAGAAAAGCAGAGAGAGAAAGCATAACAGGCACTTAGTGAACTATTAGACTCCATGAAGTGTTCAAACAGAGGAATAATAAGAATTCCTGAAGGGGAAGAAGATTGACCTAAAGGAATGGAAGCCCTACTGGTGACTGTCATAAATGAAAATGTCTCAGGTTTTACTGAAGACCCCAACACACTCCTTTCAGATAGATATCAAACCCTGGGTCATCTCAACTCAAACAGCTTCTCCAAGACACATTGTAATGAACCTGTCCAAAGTCAAGATGAAAGAAAAAATTCTGCAAGCAGCCAGGAGTAAGCACCAACTGACCCAAAGAGGCAGAGTCATTAGGATGACAACAGACTTTTCAACTGAAACCTTCCAAGCCAGAAGAGTATGGTCATCCACCTTTAATATTCTTAAACAGAACCATTTTCAGCCTAGAATTCTGTATTCTGCTAAACTAAACTTCAAAATTGAATGAGAAATCAAATCTTTTACAGATATACAAGCACTGAGGAAAGCTGCCACAAAAGACCAGCTCTACAGGAAATACTTAGACATATTCTCAACACTGACCACCACAATGAACCACCAGCAAAGTAAACACCCAAAAGCTAAAGTCAAAACTTAGTTTATACAACAGTGCAAAAGATAAAACTATAAAATGGACTTTCACAAAATAAGATGAATAGAACTTCACCACACTTATCAGTTCTCTCAATAAATGTCAATGGATTGAATTCACCACTGAAGAGGCACAGGCTGATTGATTAGATAAAAAGCACAAGCCATCTATATGCTATCTCCAGGAGACACACCTAGCCTTGAAGGGCAAATCAAGACTCAGGGTTAAGTGATGGAAACCAGTATTTCAAGCAAATAGAAATCCGAAAAAAGGATGATTTGCAATCTTATTTTCACATGCAAGAAGATTTAAAGCAACTAAAGTTAAGAAAGACAAAGATGGACACTTTATACTGGTCAAGGGAACAATATAATAAGAAGACATTTCAATTTTAAATACTTATGCACCCAACTTAAATGCTCCCAGATTTATGAAACAGACCTTGATGGGTCTGTGCAATACAATATCCCATAACACCATAATAGTTGGGGACTTTAACACTCTTCTGACAGAACTGGGCAGATCCTCTAAACAGAAACTAAACAAAGATACGAAGGACTTAATGTGACCCTAGAACAAATGGGATTAATAGACATATACGGAACACACCTCCCAAAGCTAAGGAATTACATTTTTCTCGTCAGCCGATGGTACGTGCTTCAAAATCAACCATATTGTAGGATACAAATCAAACCTCAGCAAAATTAAAAGAATAGAAATTATACCTTGTATCTTCTCAGACCACAAGGCAATAAAGGTGGAACTCAACTCCAACAAAAACATTCATCCCTACATAAGGACTTAGAACTTAACCTTATGCTGAATGATAGTTGGATTCAGGAGGAGATAAAAGAAGAAAGTGTTAAATTCCTCAAACATAAGAACAATGAAGACACAAGTTACCAAAACTTGTGTGATACAGAAAATCAATCTTAAGAGTAAAATTTAGATGCCTATATTTGAAAAACAGAAGGAGAGCTCATTAATGAACTCATAAACCATTGTATCGAATTGGAAAAAGAAGAACAATCTAATCTTAAACCCAGCAGAAGAAAAGAAATAACCAATATTAAATCAGAAATTAATGAAATTGAAAACAAAAGAATCATTCAAAAAACTAATGGAAAAAAATTTGTTTTTAAAAAAAATAAATAAAATTGCTAAATCTTTGGACAGATTAACTAGAAACAGAAATGTAAAATCTCTAATAACCTCAAACAGAAATGATAAAGGGGAAATAACAGATGCCACAGAGACACAAGAGATCATCTCTGAGTACTACAAGAAACTCTAACCCAGAAATTTGACAATGTGGAGGAAATGGATCAATACCTGGAATCACACCCTCTCCTTAGACTTAATCAAGATGAAACAGATCTCCTGAACAGACCAATTTCAAGAACTGAGATTGAAGAAACAATAAAAAAAAAAAATCTCCCAACAAAAAAAAGCCCTGGTCCAGATGGCTTCACACCAGAATTCTATCAAACCTTCAAAGAAGAGCTTATAACCATACTGCAGAAAATATTCCAAAAAATTGAGAAGGAAGGAATCTTCCCCAACACATTCTATGAAGCAAACATCACCTTGATACCAAAACCAGGAAAAGACCCAACCAAAAAGGAGGATTTCAGACCAATTTCCCTAATAAATATAGATGCAAAAATTCTCAATAAAATCCTAGCCAATAGATTACAGCCACACATTAAAAAAAATCATTCATCATGATCAAGTAGGTTTCATCCCATGGATTCAAGACAGCTTTAACATATGCAAGTCCATAAATGTAATTCCCCATATCAACAGAAGCAGAAACAAAGACCACATGATCCTCTCAATAGATTCAGGAAAAGCAAGCAATAAAATTCAGCATCCTTTTCTAATTAGAACACTTCAGAATTTGGGCATAGGTGGCACATTTCTTAATCTGATCAAAGCCATCTCTGACAAACCCGCAGCTAATATCATACTGAGTGGAGTAAAACTAAAAGCTTTTCCACTCAGAACTGGAACAACACAAGGTTGTCCTCTAACACCACTACTATTCAACATAGTGCTGGAAGTTCTAGCCAATACAATTAGACAAGAAAAGGTAATAAGGGGCATCCAAATGGGTGCAGAGGAGGTCAAACTCTCACTCTTTACTGCCAATATGATCTTATACTTAGAGAACCCCAAAGATTCAACCACAAGACTACTGGAAGTGATCAAAAAAAACAGTAATGTTTCAGCATATAAAATCAGTGTCCATAGATCAGTACCCTTTGTATATGCCAATAAGAGCCAAGTTAAGCAGCTAATCAAAGATACAATTCCCTTCACAGTAGCTTCAAAAAAAATAAAATAAAAGGAGGTGAATACCTTTCTTTCTTTCTTTTCTATTGTTATGTAACAAAAGAGGTGAAGGACCACTACAAAGAAAATTATGAAACCCTAAGAAAATAAATAGCAGAAGACATTAACAAATGGAAGAGCATACCATGCTCTTGACTGGGAAGAATCAACATTGTCAAAATGTCTATACTACCCAAAGTAATCTACAGATTCAATGCAATCCCCACTTAAATACCATCATCATACATTCAAGATTTAGAAAAAATAATTCTTTGTTTTATATGGAACCAGAAGAAACTCCATATGGCCAAGGCAATTCTTAGTAATAAAAACAAAGCTGGGGATATCATCCTCCCAGACTTTTGGTATACTATAAGGCCATAGTGATCAAAACCACATGACATTGGCACAAAAATATGCGCAAATGTCACAAATGACATTTGGAACCGAATAGAAAACGAGGAGTTGAAACTAACATCTTACATCTTTTATAAACCAAACAAGAACCTGCACTGGGGGAAAGAGTCCCTATTCAATAAATGGTGCTGGGAGAATGGGATAACCACATGTAAAGGATTGAAACTGGACCTGTACCTCTGACCACTTACAAAAGTTGATTCAAGATGGATAAAAGATTTAAATCTAAAGCATGAAACAATAAAAATCCTCAAAGAAAGTGTGGGGAAATCACTTGAAGACATCAGCCTGGGGAAAGATTTTTTGAAGAAGACTTCTGTGGCAATTGCAACAACAAAAATAAACAAATAGGACTTAGTTAAACTGAAAAGCTTCAGTATAGCAAAGGAAACAACAACCAAAGCAAAAAGACAATATTCAGAATGGGGAAAAAATGGGAAAAGATATTTGCATATTATGAATTGGACAAAAATTTGATTATTAGGTTCTATAGAGAACTCAAATTAATCAACAAAAAAAGGCCCAAGAATCCCATATGTCATTGGGCAAGAGAGATGAATAGAACCTTTTCTAAAGAAGATAGACAAATGGCTAACAAACGTACAAAAAAATTCTCATCCCTAATCCTCAGAGAAATGCAAATCAAAACTCCCCTGAGATATCGCCTAACCCCAGTGAGAATGGCTCACATCACAAGGTCTCAAAGCCGCAGATGCTGGTGTGGATGTGGAGAGAAGGGAACACTGTTACACTGCTGGTGGAACTGTGTGAGGGCACTCAATGAGGACGGCAAAATCACCTAATAATGCATTGCTCAGAACCTGTCCCCATTGTAAGTGATGCATGCCTGTAATAAAAATTGAAACAGATAGTATCCAACCTTTTTGGTAGGAAGTATGGTGAATCCTCAAAGAACTCAAAATAGACCTCCCATTTGATTCTGCAATGCCATTACTAGGCCATCTACCCAGAAGAAAAAAACAATCCTTTTATCATAAAGATTTGCACTAGACTGTTTATCGCAGTTCAAAGTACAATTGCCAAAATGTGGAAACAGCCTAAATGCTCACCAACCCAGGAATGGGTTAACAAGCTGTGGTATATGTATACCGTGGAATACTATTCAACCACTAACAAAGATGGAGACTTTACATCTTTTGTATTAACCTGGATGGAGGTGGAACACATTCTTCTCAGTAAAGCATCACAATAACCGAGAAGCAAGGATCCAATGTACTCTATTCTAATATGAAGGCAGTAGATGAGCTAATGACACAAGGGAGGGGATAGGGGAATGAGCAGGTGGGGGAAGGGGAAGAGTGAAGAGGACGGAGAGTCATGGTGTATGGCACACCTTTTGGGGACAGGACATATAACAAATGCAATCAGTAACCTAATTCTTTGTACCCTCAATGAATCCCAAATAATAAAAAATAAAAGACTCCAAGCTACTGAAAGTAAACAAATTATTCTATGAATCCAGAAGAGATTTCTGATTGGGTGAGAGCGGTCCAGAAATGTGGTAAAGTAGCTGTATGGCACTAAGAAAATGGCCAAGGTGGGTGGATTGCCTGAGTTCAGGAGTTGAAGACCACTCTGAGCTAAAGTGAGACCCCATCTCTAACAAAAATGAAAAAAAACTAGCTGGGCATAACAGTGAGCACCTGTCGTCCAAGATACTTAAGAGGCTGAGGCAAGAGGATGTCTGGAGCCCAGGAGTTTGAGGTTGCTGTGAGTTAGGCCATGGCACTCTAGCCCAGCGCAGAGCAAGACTCTGTCTCAAAAAAAAAAAATTACTAATTCAATTAATAAGATATCAGGCTCATAATAAAATGGCTGAAACCAAGCAAAGACCAGGTGAAGGAAATTCATTCCTAGCACGGCCAGGGGGTGGACCGAACACACGTGTCTAACCGTCTGCACCCCCAGAGTCCTAGTGAAATAACAGGAAAGCCATTAACTAAAAGCATCTTGAAAGATTAAAAGTGTAACTCGAAGGGTAGAGGCAGGGAAGCAAGGCAGCAGTTCACCAGAAGTTTGAGGAAATTCTAGAAAATAGAAACTAAATAAAATCAGATTGAAAACTACAACCCAAAATTTCAGAGAGAGGAAACATTTGTACAAGTCAGTTCGAGATGTGGTTATCATCAGTGTAATTCCAGCCACGTGCCCCACAGTGGCATTTCCACGAGTGGACCACTTATACCACAGTGGTCCCATGAGATGATAGTACTGTGTTTTTACTGTACCTGTTTTACGTTGAGATGTGTCCAAAAGTCAGAAATACTTACTGTTGTGTAACGATTGGCCTCGTCATGCAGTACAGTAACATGCTGTGCAGGTCGGTGGCCTAGGACCAATAGGCTTATGTAGTAAATACAGTGGAGACGTGCGGTGGGCTCAGTGTCCAGTCTACATTTCTTTGAGCACACTCGATGAGGGTGGCAAAATCGCCTAAAGATGCATTACTCAGAACCTGTCCCCATGGCAAGTGACGTATGCCTGTAATAGACTTGGAAACAGATCAGTCCTTCGTACTCTCCTTTTCCTCTCTTTCCCCTAAGTTCACATTTCCAAACACAATCTATAAACATAGCAAAGTTCCTTATAACCATGTAAAAATAGCACCATTATAAAATTCAATAGTTATAAAATATAACAAACATCAGGAAGCACATGTGA
>CAUYRH010157826.1:0-17782 GCA_963574655.1 Perodicticus potto | reverse complement strand
TTGTTTATCCATTCATGAGTTGATGGGCTCTTAGGTTGTTTCCACAACATGGCACTTGTGAATTGAGCTGCAATAAATTCTAGTACAAATGTCCTTGTGGTAAAATGATTCTTTCTTTTTTTTTTCTGGGTAGATATCTAGTAATGGAATTGTAGGATAAAATAGATGATCTACTTTTAGTTCTTTCCATAGAAGTTGTATTAGTTTGCAATGCCACAAGAACTGGAAAAGTGTTCCCTTTTCTCCACATCCATCCCAGCATCTGCAGCTTCAGGGTTTTGTGACGTGAGCTATTGTCACTGGGGTTAGATGGTATCTCAATGTGGTTTTGATTAGGTGCAAATATTCTTAACGAACTTTAGCAAGTTGAGTACAATAAGAATATTGAATCATGGAAGAAATGCAAGGATGGTTTAACATTGGAAAGTCAATAATGTAAAACATTATATTAACAGAATAAAATAAAAAACATGCAATCATCACAATCAGTACAGAAATGTATTTGATAAAATCTAACATCAAATTCTGATATAAAAACTCACAACAAACTAATATAAAAGAATACACTTAGCTTGAAAAGGGCAAGACCTCATCTCTACAAATAACACAAAAGTTAGCCAGGTATGGTAGCACATGCCTATAGTCTTAGCTACTCAGGAGGCTGAGGCAGGAGGATCACTTGAGCTTAGAAGTTTGAGATCCCAGTGAACTATGATGATAGCAGTGCACTCTTGCTAGGGCAGCAGAGTGAGACTGTGTCTTCAAAACAAAAACAAAAACAAAAAAAGAAAATCACACTATTAACCTGACAAAAGATATCTACCCCCCAAAACCTATAGCTAACATCATTCTTAACAGTGAAAGATTAAATGTTTTTTCTGTAAGGCCAGGAACAAGGTAAAGATAGCAGTTCTGACCACTTCCATCCAGCATTGTATTGGCGATTCTAGCCAGTGCAACAAGGCTAGATTTTTTTTTTAAACAAGCTCTAAATTAGAGAGAAAGAAGTAAAACTGTCTTCATGTATGAGTGGCAAGAACATCTATACAGAAAATTTTAGGGAGTCTGCTAGAAAACTACTAAAATTAATAAATTATTTTACAAAGATTATAGTATTAAAAATCAATATATAAAAACCAATCATGTTTCTAAATATTAAAAATAATCATAAATTGAAATACAAATTAATACCATTTATAATAACAAAATATAAATATATGGGGATAAACTTGGCAAAGGATGTGAAAAACCTGCAAATTATAAAACATAGCTGAGAGAAATTAAAGAAGATCTAAATAAGTACCTAAATCAGAGAGATGTACCTTGTTCACAAATCCAAAGACTCAATACTTTTAAAATATCTATTCTCTCTAGATTGATCTATAGATTCAATGCAATCCAAATCAATATCCTAGCAGGCTTTTGTTTGCATTTTTAAAAGTTTACATTTAATTTTACTGGCTATGTGATAGTTGTGAATACTTATGGGGTACATGTGATAATTTGATACAAGTACACAATGTGTAATGAACAAATCCAGGTAACTGGGATATCGATTATCTCAAACATTTATCATTACTTGGTGTTGGGAACATTTCAAATATACTCTTCTAGTTGTTTTGAAATATACAGTAAGATATTTTTAACTATATTTCCTCTTTTGTACTACCAAGCACTAGATCTTTTTCCTTATAACTAGTTTTATATCCATTCATCAAGCCCTCCTTACCTTCCCCTTCCCACTACATTTCCTAGACTGGTATCCACCACTCTATTCACTACCTTAATGCGATCACTTTTTTAAGTTCCCACATTTGAATGAGAATATGAGACATTTGTCCTTCTGTGTTTGGCTTATTTCATTTAATATAATGTTCTCCAGTTTCATCCATATTGTTGCAAATGGCAGGTTTTCATTCTTTTTATATGGTAAAATAATATTTTATTATATTTACATACAATATTTTCTTTATCCATTCATACGTTGATGAACACTTAGGTTAATTTCAAACCTTATCTATTGTGAATAGTCCTGCAATAAACATAGGAGTGTGGATATTTTTCAATATACTAAATTCCCCTTCTTTGGAGATATACCCAGTCATGGAATTGCTGGGTCATATGGTTGTTCTACTTCTAGTTTTTTTGAGGAAGCTTTACTTTGTTTTTCATAGTGCCTGTACATATTTTATTCTCACTAAGAGTATATAAGTTTTCCCCTTTCTCTGTATTCTCACCAGCATTTGTTATTTTCTGTCTTATCAATAATAACTATTTTAACTAGGGTGAGATGATCGTGGTTTCAATCTGCCTTTCCCTGATGACTAGTGATATTTAGCATTTTTTTCATATAGCTTTTGGGCATTTGTGTATCTTCATTTGAGAAATGTTTATTCAGATCTTTTGCCCATTTTTTATTCAATTATTTGTTTGCTATTGAGTTATTTGATTTCCTTATATATTCTGGTTATTAATTTCTTGTCAGTTGAATAATTTGTAAATATTTTCTCCCATTCTGTGGGCCATCTTTTCACTTTGTTGATTGTTTCCTTTGCTGTGCAGAAGCTTCTTAGCTTGATGTGATTTTTTTAGTAGAAATTGGCAAGCTGAATGTAAAATTCATAAAGAAATACAAAGAACCTTGAACAATCAAAATTACTTTTAAAAAGAACTAAGTTAGAATAATCACACTGCCTTACTGAAATTAAAACTTTATTATAAAGTTATGGTAATTAAGAAAATTGGTATTGGTGTCAACAGGCAAATATAATAATGTAACAAAATAGAGTCTAGAAATAAGACAACATATCTGCTCAATGGATTTTTGACATAGGTACAAAGGCAATTCAGTGGAGAAAGGAAAATATTTTTAACAAACAATGCTGGGTTAACTGAATAACCACATGTACAAATGAAACAAAGAAACAAAAGAAATCATTCTTGAACCAAACCTATATGAAATACAAAAATTAGCTTAGAATAGACAATGGACCTAAACGTAAGACTTAAAACTGTAGGACTTCTAGAAAGAAACTTAAGAGAAATCTTTGTGACTCTGGGTTAGACAAAGATTACCTAGTTATTATTTAACACCAAAGGCACAATCCATAATAGAAAAAAATGATATAATAAGCTTCATTAAAATAAAGAACTTCTGCTCTTCTCTTTAAAAGACATTGTTAGGGCCAGATGTGGTGGTGACACTTGTATTCCCAGCACTCTGGGAGACTGAGGTGGGAGGATTGCTTGAGGTATGGAGTTCAAAACCAGCCTGAGCAAAGACCCCATCTCTACTAAAAATAGAAAAATTATCCCAGAGTCCTTGTGTGAGATAGGATCTTTGTTCAGGCTGGTATTCAACTCCATACCTCAAGCAATCCTCCTGCCTCAGACTCCCAGAGTTCAAGGATTACAGGTGTGAGCCACAACACCCAGCTGACTAATTTTTCTATTTTTAGTAGAGATGGAGTCTTGCTTCACTCAGAGTAGGAAAATCTGCTTTTTACCAAGATCCCCAGGTAATTGATTTGTACCTTAAAGTTTGAGGACTGCAATGTGAGACCCCATCTCTACTAAAAAGAGAAAAATTAGCTGGGCATGGTTGGGCATGCCTGTAAGCTGAGCTACTCAGGAGGCCGAAGTTGGAGGATCTCTTGGGCCTAGGAGTTTGAGGTTTCAGTGAACTATGCTGAGGTCATGGCACTCTTGCATGGACAACAGGGTGAGACTTTGTCTCAAAAATAAATAAATAAATAAATAAATAAATAAATAAATAAATAAGATGTCTTTAAGAAAATAAAGATAAGCCTGGAAGGAAATATTTGCAAATCATATGTCTAACAAAAAAAATTGCATCCTTATAATATGTAAGAAATGCAGAAAACTCAATAATAAGGAAACAAAGAACCAATAATAAGCAAAAGATTTGAGCACATATTTTAACAAGAGACACAGAAGTCGTAAGTAAGCCCAAAGAAGATTGCCAACACCATTAGTCATTAGGGAAATGTAAATTAAAAGCACAATGAGATACCTCTGCACACCTATTAAAATGTGTGAATTTACAAAGACTGTTGTATCAAATGCTGACAAGGATGAGTAGCAACTGGATCTCTAATACAATGCAGCCAGGAATGTAAAATGGTACAACCACTTTAGAAAACAGTTTGTCAGTTTCTTAAAAAGTTAAACACATACCAAAGAAAATACTCAGCCATTCCATTCCTAACTTTTTACCGTGAGAAAAGAAAACACGAAGATCTACACACAAATATTGATAGAAGACTTATTTTTAATTATTTAAAAAAAAAACCCTGTAAATAATTTGAATGGCCATCAATGGTAAAGAGATCAATTGTGGTGTATATATATAAAGGAATAGTATTTGGCAATAAAAATAAATGAAATAAGTGGATGATACATACATCACACTAAAAGTATGATGGCAGGCCAAAAAAAGTAAATATTTTATGATTCCATTTCTATAAAATCCTAAAAAATGCAAACCAATCTGTAGTGACAGCAGGCACTTGGGTGCTTGTCTGAAGATGAGAATTACAAATGGGCATGAGAAGACTTTGAGGGGTGATGGACATGCTTACTATGTTAACTGTAGTCATAGCTTCACAGGTGAATGTATCTGTCAAATGTTATAAAATTATATACTTTAAAGACATGTGGTTCTTTGATGAGTCAATCCCAACTCAATAAAGCCACTAACATTCATTAACTTAAAGAAAACTTCATTCAAGTATTATCACATTCAAATGAATATTCTTAATTATAAAAATGGTTATAAAATGTGCCTGAAGAAATAAGCGCTTTGGTGAGTTGATCACTGGAGACCAAGTTTATTGCAACCTCTCAGCTTTGTGCTGTCTCTAGTTTCTTTGTTTTCGTTTAGCGGCAGGTACTACAGTCACCCTGTTCCCCTCAGAGTTGCATCTCTGAGTAAAGAAAGGATTAGAGGATCTTGGGTTACCCTCTGGGTTCCTCGTTCTTCAGAAACAACTTTGGACCTGGGTGTCCTTACCTGCCTTTCTTATCACCATTTTTCAAGTCAACAGTCTTGTTTTAAAAAGCTATCTCTTATGATGCATCTACTATACACAAGGCAGTCAACATATATTAACACAAATGCTCACAACAGTTCTATATTATTCTTTTTATTTTTCAGATCCATTAACCTGCTTAAAATTATCATTGCTAGTAAGCAACAGGCCTTGAATCAGGACCTAGACTCCTCCATGCAAACTTGTGCCAATGTGGCGGCAGGTAAGATGCTCTGGTGGCCACACGTGTGCCATCCCTGATCAGGGTAAGAGACAAACGAGGGAGGAGCCAAGCCTCCTGGGTTTGCTCTCCTCTCTGTTTCCCCCTCAAAGCTTCAGAACTGGCTTTTAAAAAACATTTAGCCAAGTCCTCAATGTGTTTTACCAGACACTTTTCCCCTTGATTTTTAAGCCCATGTGTTATTTCAGGAATAATAGAAACCATATGTCTCTGACATATTTACACTTAAATCATCAAGATGTTGTTTTGTCAGAACTTTTTGATGTCTTCTGAGATTTTTTTTTAATGGGACCCTCCTAGAAGCAGCAAGTCCCCATCACAAATAAACAAATTAAAACAAGAAAAAGCCTGAATCAGGACCCAGTTTCTGACTGGCCATGTGGGATGGATTTGAGATTTGGCAAATTGCATCATTCTTCTTCCCTGGCCACAGGGAGTGGGAGGGCTGAGGAAAGAAATTGGTGTCCGATGGTCATTTTGGAATTGCTTAATTCTGTGTCTAGCTTCAGAGGAAACCGTGAAAACTTGAGTTCAGTAAGTACCAATTTGGTGACGCTGCAGAACTTGTTCTCAGAATCTTGGCGAACTGAATGCATAAGGGAGGGGGCAAATCAATGAGGTCTGGTGAAGCTTAGACCTTGAAGTGAAAGACCTTAAAGAGAAAAGGACCTCTTTGGGGAAGGAAGCTTCAGTCACAGTTGTTCAGAGGAGAAGCCCACCTGTCTGTATCAGGAATCTCAGCACTCTGACAAGGGCTGACAAGGTAAAGACCTCCTTCTTATGGGGGATATTATGCTGAGGTCACCCACAATTCAGATAGCCTTTCCCCCCCAAATTCCCCTGAAGACAAAGGTAGCTTCCCAGTCATGCTTTTCTCTTTCCTAAAATCCTCTTCACAGCACTAAGTACATGGGAGAAAAGCCAAGTGTATTTCAGAGTGTTTCTCTCAGCGCCACCAGGATGGCACTGGTGACAAATACACAGAAGTGGTCACTTGACACACAGACAACTGGTTTCAGATCCTGGCACTGCTACTTACTAGTTTTGTGACCTTGGGTAAGGCCTTGACCCTCTACAAAACTCAATTTGTTCCACAGAAGAAGGTACATAGGATTGACTATGCCATTGGATTGGTGTGTGAATGATACTATGATGTGCCACCTAACATGCAAGAGGTCCATAATAAATTCAAGTTGTTATTCTAACACCTGAAAGAATGGGGAGAAAAATCTTTAAATGGCAATTCAAAGGACCAACATTTTCTGATTCCAGGTATTGCTGATGTACTTCTTAAAATTATTAAAAACACATCATTGTTAGATTTGAGAGATGGCATCATTGAGTGGTGTGCCATCTTCCTGCCCATTTGCCTCCTGTGTACTACTTAGTTTTCATTCTGTCTATCAACTTACCACAGAAAGCACAGTTTGTCTTCTCCAAATCAAGGACATCCATATTGTGTATTTTGAGAATCTATGTATTCTTAACAATTTTAAAGTTGAAATATGGTCCAATGCCTCATTTTATAGATGAGGAGAGAATTGAAGGCAACAATGATGTGGCATTTATCCAAGGCCAGAGTGGTATTTATTAGCATGTTGGAATGAAGACCTCGGTTTCTCAACTTGTAGCTAGGCCAATATTCTTAGCACAACATTCTACTTTCCAATCTGCAGTACTTTTTCATTTGTTCTTCTCTTCTTTCCTTCTTTAACCACATTACTATATTTAAAATATAATCCAGAATCAATTTGCTGTGTTTTTGAAACAATACCCTCGTCAACACGACAGATGTACCTGGCTGTCAAACCCAGGATCTTGGTCGGAACATGGTGGAAGTCTCCATCCTCAGGGAGTAGTAAAGCTCACAGTGCAGGGGAATGACAGGGAACCCCGCAATCAACTGACACAAGGAGAGGCCTACTTGTGATTATAAAGAAACTCTCGGGAACTGATGGGTTTGGGAAACATTTTTGTAGGGTTTTGCTGAAGGGAAAAAGAAAGGGAATCTGGTATATGTTAACTGACAGATTATTCCTGAATGGTATTCATACAATATGAAATATAAATTGGCAAATTCAAGAAAATCTGAAGCCTGGAACTCTGCTAAAATGTGTATATGTGTCATACTAAGTGATGACATCTGCATTCAAGCCAAACTTGGGAGAGTTCGTGTCACTTTGCCCCGCATTCCCATAGAATCCTGGTGGGATTCCCAATGTTAGTCTTCTAAACAGGGTCGGGGTCTAGAGTATGATTCCTGTTTGTCTTCATTAAATTCACCTGAAGTTGTGCTATCTTCCACTTCACCAAGCTAGTGTGGCCTTAGGCTCTAAGAAACCCCTATTTCTGTGCAGCGGGAGAACTTGGAGCAAAATAAGAAAGGCTGACCTAGCCCAGAGCCCAGAGTCTCAGATGTTTCCAAGATAGGAATGGTCACCACCATGCTCTGCAGAGAGGAGACATGGCCTCTCTTTAAATGAAGGGGAAAAGATAAACGTGGCACCCTCTGAGTACTACTGGCACTTGGAATAGAGGAAGGGCCATGTGTGGGGAGGCTGAAGTCACAACAGCTGGAAGGCCCCCCAGCTTGCCTCAACCACAGCACGCCTTGGCCAGGCCATGGCTTCCCAGACAGCTTACCCAGGATACAGCCCAGATGTTGCCAGCAGTGGGAGCCAGGCATAGGGTGGAAAAATGCAGAAGGCCCATGAGGACATCCACCACCTACCCCCAATGTCGGCTGATCCCTTTCAGCAAGAAACTTGAGGCAAAGACAGTAAAATAGACAAATTCCTTTAAGTCTGTTCTTTTTCTTTTCTCTACTTCTTGCCTGATACATGTGTACTAATTGCAGGTGCCTAGATTTTAGAAACTGTAGCTCTTTAACCTCAATTTTACAATTGAGGTATAGCAGAGGGCTAGTGGCCTCACTCATAGCCTGTTGGCACTCAAGGTCATGCGCTAGTTTTGTACCATAGTCATTGGGGACCCTGTGGAGAGGCTACTTTGCTCTGGCCGTGAACACATTCTGCTCATGTGTCAGGGAATTAACTGGCCCAGGGGCAGCCCACCTCCAGTGACATATGAACAAATAACCCAGCTGGGACAACACGAACTGTGTCCTACATGGAACACCAGCAGGCTTGGGCCCCAGTTGCCCTCAGTGGTAAACAGCTCATTAGCACACACTGAACTAAGCTGCTTTCCCTCTCCTTCCCCACACTCCTGCCAGTACTGCCTGGGATCACTGACTAAATAAACAACGTGCTCTGAATCCTTGCTTTGGGGTCTGTTTCCGGGGGAATCTAACCTAAAATGTTAGGCTTCTGTTATTCAGTAAGTACTTATCGGACAGATATGCACCAAGCACAGTCCCAAATGCTGGGAGTACAGACAAGGAAAGAGTAACATGAAAGGAGTGATGTGCACTTGCTCGGTCCCTGTCCTCAGGGTGCTTGCACGTTTTTAAAGGGGATAAAGCCAGATGCACAAATAAAATACATTTAATGGCAGAAAGCTAGAAATTCAATGAAAAAAGAATAGAAAAAAATGGTGTGGAAATACAGAGGAGGAAGCAAGCATTGGCTGTAAAATTAGGGAAGGTGACTCATCACTAGCTAGAAGGTCTGGGAGTTACTTAGACAGGTAGAGACAGGTGAAGAATGCCCCTCTGGGGAGTACTGACCACGTGCGGGCTTTGCTCTGCCACAATCCCTGGCCTGGCCTGTCCACTAGAGGGGGGACTGGCAGGGGAGCCTGGCCCAGTAAGGAAAACAGGTTTTGCTGTATAATTCAGCCTCCCTTGGGGGGAGTCTCTTAAATGTAAGTTTTATTAAGGCAATTGACAGTTCCCAGGAGGGAAGGAGACAAGAGACTGTGTGAAGCATGTCTTTTATTTTCTGCCTTCCTATGTTTTGACATCTGGGGATCTGGGGCCTTGCTGACTCTGAGGGACTGTCTCTCACAGGCTTGGTCAGTTCTTGGAGAGAGTGGACAATACATCTCTGAACACTTCTTCCAAACACAGCACACATGCTCTGTCATGCTCTGTCAGACCCTCAGACTCCAGGCTGCTGTCCACCTGCCCTCAGCACTCTTCAAGGGGTGATTTCCTTCCTAACTTATCGTGATCCCATGCTAATGGGTCTGCCCCACACTCCACTCTTGCTTGTACATGAAGACAGAAATGAGAGAGAGAACAGAGCAAAGAGAAGGAAGACAAAGAGAGGACATTTGTGCAATACCTACTTTGCAAATCACTGTAAAGTTGTACAGATAGTGAAGAGTTTTGAAGGTAATAACAACAAACCCGAAGTGCTTGTGTACCAGGCCCTGTCTTCAAGACTAAACACATATTAACTCCCTCGAATCCTCACAACACCCTTCTGAGGCAGGTCCTAGTAGGTTATTGGCATTTTATGCATGCAGTAACTGAGGTGCTGGGAACTTATGTAACTTGCCACAAAGTTGGTTAAGTGGCAAAGCTGGCTTTTAGTTTGTGCTGCAGAATCTCTGTGCTAGAGTGCGATGCTCTACGTGGAAAGTGACCAACTTCAAGGCATGTGACCGCTTACCAGTGGCTCCATCAAAGGGGTCAGCTGAGAAATAAAAGGAGACAAAAAAATCTATTTAGCTACTTGGCAAGAAAATTACATAAAAGGAAAGCTTCAAATTAGCATTGAGCCCTCCTCTTTCTGGGGTAAGCCTCCCCTTATTATCTTTTATTGGTACCCTCATTTCCATATCAAATTAAGAGCTGACATTGGGTCACCCTTCTGCCACTTTGCCCCGAGCCCTGCTCTCATTCAGCCAGGTTAAACCGTCTCCCTTAATTACCAGTGGGAGCTCAGTCTTGCACAAGGGAGCTCAGATGATAAATTAAAACAAGGGAGCTTTGTTTGGTGCACGCAGTCAGGCATCACAGTCACCTTAATTATGCAATGATGTCACCGGAGGCGGGGAGAGTTCTAAGGGCTTAATCACTGGGACGCCTGGGAGGCCTTGTGTAATGAGCAATGAGCATTGTTGCCCAGCGCGCAGTACCTCCTCTCCTGGGCAGGGCCAGCTGCGACTGGGACTCGGGGCAGGGAGTTATTGGGAGGAGCCCTTTTTCTTCCCCCAGGGAGGCAGGGTGGTGCAGTGGACCAGAGCATTGGAATTAAATAGGTTTGGGTTTGAATCCTGACTGCAGCATTACCTGGATGTGTATCCTTGGAGAATTTTTCTCCCTGTGGTTCAAACAAAGAGATAATGTTGTCTAACTTGCAAGATTCTGAGGCAGGAAGGAGAGTGGATTTTAGTTCCCATGACATCCCCCAGACAAAATAAGCACTTGGTGTTTGTGTCACAAGAGGAGGAAAACCCCCTTCATCATTATGAACATCTTTGTTCACCACCACCCAAGAAGAGCATAATCAGGGCTTCCTGTCATTGCCCAGATGTGTCCCCAAGACCGGGGCTAAGGCCAGCCCTTTGCTCTTCACAAGTTACTTCACCGTGTGAGCCTCAACTTCCCCTTTTGTAAGGCAGACCTAAGATTTGTAAGGCTTAAGTGTGCAACAGTGGATAAAAAAGAATGCCACACAGCGCCTTCATTTATTTCTAAATTAGACTGGGAAATAAAAGTTTTGGGGGCACAGTAAATGATGCCCCTGGCTTCTTCCCAACCACATTTAGTTGTGTTATCATCAGCTTCCAGATCAAGCCTGTCACGCTGCTCTGCTACACCTGAGTTCCCTCCTAGAGAAGTGATGTTTTCTTACTGGCCAGTTCATTGACTGCTGCGGCTGAAGAAGCCCTTCCACATCTGACCCTGTCTGCCCTGCTGTGAGTTCCTCCCATCGGCCCACAGTGACCAAGAGCAGGATGGTGCCTGTGAGCCCGACCCCGCCTCCTGCCACAGCAGCTACTTCTGTCTCTGCTCACCAGGGCTCCCACTGTGTGCTGAGCTGCCCACCAGATGAATCCCCCATCCCGTCTCCCACACGGCCTCGCACTCCCAGCCGCAGGGGTTCAACCTTGTCCAGAAGCAGACAGGAACCTTCCTTCCTCTGTTCAGCGGCAGGTGAGGACCTCCAGAGGTCTCAGACTTGGACCCGGTGGGAGGAGAACTGTCCCTGGGACTTCCTGCACATACACTCGCCCACCCCCTACTCACACACACACGTGCTCACATTCACAGACACAGATACACAGACATAGGCTCACACACACTCGTACACTCGTACACTCGCTCTCAAAGCCACACCCTCCTCGCACTCATATTCTCACACCTACACAAACATTCATTCACACGGTCACACACACACACTTTCACCGGGACATACACGCTCTCCCACACCATCCACAGAGGAGATGGGATTTCACATGCATGGTACTCCACCCCGGGACGAGAGCCCCCAGCCCTCCAAGGACGTTCCTAGAGATGACAGCAGAGAGGTTTTTGAGCAGTGAGGGAAAGGGCTTGGCACCGGGGCAGTTCTGATGTCACGACAAGTTCACTGAAGCCAGAGCCAACCCCCGTGGTGCGTGCTGCTGGGAAATCTCTCTGCCAAGAAGACAAGGCCACCCATGCAAAATGCTGCCTCCTTGCTGCATCCTCTTTATAGTGTCAGTCCTGTGAAGCAAATGCTGTCAACCGTGCATCTGGGAGTGTTTCTGGCACGGAAGAGCCTTCTTTTTTTGGCCTCAATATGGAGCCCCAGAAGTTCCTCAGTTGGGCATTTCTTAGGGATACAGGAGAAGGCACATTCAGCCACAGCTAACACTCTGCTGAGCAGGGGCACATCCAGATGGGTGTCAGCTCAAGCCCATGTGCAGTGTGCAAAGGAAAGGAATGGCTTCTGTCACCCT
Organism: Perodicticus potto; assembly: GCA_963574655.1. NCBI lineage: Eukaryota > Metazoa > Chordata > Mammalia > Primates > Lorisidae > Perodicticus > Perodicticus potto. The sequence continues at coordinate 5,635 of CAUYRH010157826.1, read as the reverse complement.
CGAGGCCACCAGAAGAGCCTCCCCAATATGCTGGGAATCGAGTGGGCGGGATAAGATAGAACATGCCACAGTTGTACCAGTGCTGATACTCAAGAGCCACACGCTTTATCATGTCAAATGATGAAAATATGTTGTTTTCTCCTAGCTTGGGGGCTTCTAACTCTGGCAGGGATTACATGGATACCAGGGCGAGCCGTCTGCCTTGGAATGTGAGCGAACTGGCTGAGAATGGAGCCCTCAGGACCCGACAAGCTGCACAGTTTGAACACAAGGAGCCAGTTCTAGGTTCTGTTTGTCTTGGAGCTTTACAGGGCTCAATTCCCTTCCTTGGGAACATGATACTGAAGGTTAATTTAACGTGTATTTCTGCCTGGCAATCAATTTGCTCAATCCTCTTAGCAATAGCCTTACATTGTTTATGAATTAGTTTTTCTAGCTAAAAAGTCAGCAGAAAATGTGATGCTTCATCTGCTACCTCTCTCCCCACCTGACCCATTCAACAGAGCTCACACCCCAGCTACTCTGTATCCAACCCCATCAGGCTCTGTGCCTTCACCCCTGCCATTTCCCCTATCTGAGCAGCCCTCTCTCCTTTTCTCCTTCCTTTTACGTAAAATTCAAAAGCCTCATTTATAGGAAGCCTGCCCACCCTATTAGCTTCCTGTGACCACCATAACACATGACCAAAGACTGGGTGGCTTAAAACAACAGAGATGTATTCTCTCCCAGTTCTGGAGGCCAAAACTCCCAAATCAAGGTGTTGGCAGGGAATGGAGAGTCCATTTTTCGTGTTTCATGAAACTTTAATCAAGTCACAGTTTCCCGTCATGTCATCATCCTTTCAATAGATTCTGCTGTGTTAAGATTTATAACACAGCAGAATCTATTGAACATTTTATCTTCCCTGCTCGTAAATCTTTGTTTTGCTTTCATTTATATTTCATAGAGTGCTTGAATCTTTCCTCAGATAAGAGTAATACACTTTTTGAATACTTACAACCCTAAAATGGTTGAAAGGTTTGTCCTTATGTAAAAATGACATCCTGATAGGATAGGGGATTTTTCAATTAGTTTTTTCTTTTAACAGTTTTTAAATGTGCTTCTTTGAACTTCCAGTGTTTTGGGTTAGAAGTCCAATACTAACTCAATTTTCTATACAGTAGTGCCCCCTTATCCTTGGTTTTGCTTTGTGTGATTTCAGTTGTCTACAATCAACCATGGTCAACTGATATTCTGAAAATATGAAACGAAAAATTCTAGAAATAAATAATTCTCAAGTTTTTAATTGCTTGCCCACTTATTAACATGATGAAATCTCCTGCCTCCTGGCTCAATGCTGCTAGAGGTATGAATTATCCAGCATGTTCACACTATAGCCACTACCCACCCACGAGTGGTTTAACAGCAGCTTCTCTGCTATCAGATCAACTGTAATTAGTTATCTCAGTGCCCTTGCTCAAGTAACCCTTATTGTACTTAATAATGGCCCCAGAGTACAAGAGTACCAGTGCTGTCACAATGTTGTAATTGTTCTATTGTATTATTAGGTATCGTTGCTAATCTTTTACTGTGTCTAATTTATAAATTTAATTTTATCATGTATATATATACATATATATATATATATATATATATATATATATTTGAAAAAACATAGCATATATGTTTTGGCACGTAAGAGCCTTCTTTTTTTCCTCATTTTCAGCATCCACTGGGAGTCTTAGTATGTACACGCCTCAAATAAGGGAGGAAACACTGTACTTAGAAGGTAAGCTTTTGTATTGGTCTGGAAGTTTACAAGCTTTTATTCTGATGCTTGTATTTCAGAAACTTCACCAGGAAATGTCTACATTTGTCTTAGCTGTCCAATGCGAAACTAACTAGCCACATTTAAAGGTGAATGCTAATTAATTAAAAGTGAATAAAATTTAAAAGTCAGTTCCCTGGTCATAGCAGTCACTCCAGTCATCAGTAGCCCTGAGTGCCTGGTGACTACCATAACAGCACGAGACTTTTCACCATTGCAGAAAGTTCTATTGCCCAGCTCTGGTCTGGTGTATCTCATTGTTATCATTAATGTTATTATTAATTCCGCATGGTACTTGCTGGACTTTTCCTTTCATCTTTTTTTCCTTCGGCTTTTTTTTCCCTTATGAGACATTTAATTATACCCATAATTGTTGTTTTTATCAAGTCTTCTCTTAAATGTTTTAAATTGCAAAAAGTATATTTTAGTTTTAAAAAGTTCCTTTTGAGGGCTCTGCAAATGCTTCTCCTTGAGCATTTCCTTTTCTTTCTTTCTTTCTCTCTGTCTCTGTCTCTCCTTCCTTCCTTCCTTTTTTCTCTCTCTTTCTTTCTTTCCTTCTTTCCTTCCTTCCTTCTTTCCTTCCTTCCTTCCTTCCTTCCTTCCTTCCTTCCTTCCTTCCCTCCTTTCCTTTTTAAAGCTACAGTCCCTTTGTTTCCTCCCCTCTGGGAGCCACAGCTCTGTTGCCGAGGTTTGTCTTCCTCCTTCCATTTATTCTGTTCCCCTCCAGGGGCAGACTTTTCCTTGCTCCCGGAGCTGTGGTATAGACTCAGTGGCAGCACACACCAGGCCCTCCAATGAGGCTGCCAACAGCAGGTGGTTGGCACAGCACCCCCCCACTCCCGCTCCTGTGTGGTGGCCTCCCAGGCTGCCACACCTAAGTTCCATTGCTTTATTCACCCTCCCAGCACTTAGGAAGCAATGAGAACAAGGCTTTCAGATGGCATCTTCTGAATTCACGGTTCTTGAAGGCTCAGAGTTTTATCTTATCTACTGTTGAAAGAGAGCCCAAGGAGGAATCTGAATGAGAACATGGTAGAAGTTAAATCCGATTATTGGCCCCAAAACACAAAGAGAATTCCCCTCCAAACCACTGGCGTGAGTGAGAAAGGTGTTTCTAAGAAGGGTACAAACTGGCACAAGCTTCCCAGAACATAACTTGCCAATATGCTTTAAAATTCCTACAATGTGCATTCCATTTAACCTAGCATTACTTATTTATGCATTTATTCTGAGGAAATACTTGAGAGTATGTACAAATTTAAATATAAGGATGTAGTTTAATACAGTTTAGGATAGCAAAACATAGATAGATAGATAGATAGATAGATAGATATAGATAGATACATAGATACGCAGATACATACATAGATAGATGAAACAGACTAAACACTCAATAACAGCAAATCAGCAGCAAATTCACCAATGTAAAAATGTGTAGTCTTATACAATTATATTGGAGGAGATGCTTGTGATATAGGATTAGCTAAAAAACGTGCAAATCAGTATGTGCAGTGTGATTCCATCTTACACTATTTCCAAATTGATAAATCTCTATATTTCTATCTCTGTACATATAAAATGCAAAAGGACATAATATTCCAAAATGGTAAGTGTGGTGGATGAAGTAATAGTTGATCATTTAAATTTTATTTTGTTTTTAAACATTGAACATATTGTGCTTGTATGATTTTCAAAAATAGCAAACTCATTTTAAAAGGCTTACACTAGAACTGCTACTAGACTTTTTAAAATTATGTTCAAGGTCTCCAGCAGGCCACTTGGTTACCTGATCCCGATTGCCTGTTTGTGACCCATCCAGATTTGTTCTCCTCAGCTGAGTCTGCTTCCCCCAGATCTCCTTCTGCCATCCCATCCCTGTTAGATGAGGATAAACTGATTTATAACGCAATCATCATGGTGTTCAGGAGATTGTAGTTACAGACAGGGAGAAACACTCCCTTACCTATTCCCCTCCCAGGCCATCCTCCAGGCTCCTGTTTCACCAACAGAAGGGATGAGGGGAAGGAATGGGAAAGCCAGAGCTGTCACATGTGCAGGCTGGAGCTGATGGTTTGGGGGGACCAGCCCAGCCAAGGCCACGCACAGCTGCCTGCAGTCCTCCAGGACATAGAGGTGGCAGTGCCGGGCCCATCATCAGGGCAATGATGATACACAGGGTACAAGGTCAGATGGGAGCCAGCCTCGGGGTTCATTGGTGATGATTTACCTGCTGTTCCCTAATAAAAATGTTAGTCTCAGAGCCTGGGATGGAAGACAGCTACTACCTACTCGGTGCTATTGCAGACACCATGTAGTAAAACACGATTATTAACGCTTTCTCCCACCAGCTTCTTAAAGAAAATGTGAGCACGGACTGAGCAATATGAGTGCACACAGAGAGCCTTTGGCCTGTTAGTAACCCTCCCGAGGCGGTCATTTTGTTAGACTCAAGTTTTACTTGCCGAGTAAAAAAATGGACAAACTCTTGCTGAGCAGAGTAATACATCAAGGTGGACATGGTGGATGGCAACCTAAGCTCTCTTCTAATGGTCACTAAACTGAGACTTTGCACATGACAGAGACTGCATATGCAGAGCCTTCTCTTCAAAGACAAAGGCTCCATCTCCCGGGACATTTGGCCCTCCTGATGTGGCTCTCATGAGCAAACTGGCAGCGGTGGCATCTTATGCCTGGGGGTCCTGAGACTTTCCCCACTCACTGCCTGCCTGTCATCCCTCTTCCTCCAGCGTCGGTCCAGGAGAGTAGCAGCCCCTCAAGGGCAAGAATCTTCTTTCCCTCCATAGCCAGAGAACCACTTTGGGGTGTCATAAGCACGAGGTGCTTGGTAACACACTGAAGGGCTGGGAAGAGGCCGAAGGCACAGATGAGAGTAGGGCTGCCCTGTGAGCTGCATCTTTGCTTCCCAGCTTTTAGTCCTGGGAGCTACTAGAGGATGAGACAGGAAGGACGCATTTGAGTCTTTGGCAGAGAGTCTGAGGGATCAAAGTGGCAATTCCCTCGCCATAGACAGGGAATTAAGAGCTGGCTTCTCTCCAAGTAAAGAGGCCTTCTCAGGGTCCATAAGGGCCCGTGGATTCTTAAAATAAAACCTTCATGACTTGCTGCCTTTAGACCAGCGCTCCTGAAATTGTAGCATGCTTGTGACTCACCTAGAGACCTTGTTAAGGCACAGATTAGTCTGAGGTGCGGTCACAAGATTCTGTGTTTCTAGCAAACTCGCAGGTGCTACTTGTGTCAGGAGATGAGCAGAAGGCTTTGTTCCACAATGGGTTCGACAAACACATCACCTTTTTCAAGTTCGCCAGGTTTCAGCAAAGATATTCTTCATATGCTCCACACCTAGGGAATTCATTCTTGGTATGGAAGGGGTTAAGGGGGCAGAGCCAGTGAGAGAAAGCTCCCTTTTCAAGGCATTTCTAATAAGCTGAGCCTGATCCAAACCTTGTTTAATGAGCACTTATTTAATACAAATACGCTCACAGGCGTGTCCTCATCTCTAATTAAACCAGAAAGGAAGCATTTGTTCTAATTGGACTGCATAGCTCAAGAATTAATTGTGAGATTGTTTAGAATTACAATCTTGTGACCCGTTCACCCAAAGGAAGAAAGAAAAAACACAAAACCTACTTTAGGAGTCTCACTCTATGTAATTTTTCTGCATGGGGGGGGGGGGGGGGGGGGGGGGGGGGGGGGGGGGGGGGGGGGGGGCGGGGGGGGGGGGGGGCCGGGGGGGGGGCGGGGCTGGCCGGAGGCGGCCAGGCTCCCAGTTGCATCCTTGGCCGCGGGCTGGTGGGGCGTTGGGTAAGT
>CAUYRH010157823.1:0-11925 GCA_963574655.1 Perodicticus potto | reverse complement strand
AGCCAATGAAAAACATCCAGTGGGGAAAAGATTCCATATTTAACAAATGGTGCTGGGTGAACTGGCTGGCGACCTGTAGAAGACTAAAACTAAACCCACACCTCTCACCATTAACTAAGGTAGACTCTCACTGGATTAAAGACTTAAACTTAAGACATGAAACTATAAAAATTCTAGAAGAAAGTGCAGGGAAAACTCTTGAAGGAATCGGCTTGGGTGAAGATTTTATGAGTAGGACTCCCCAAGCAATTGAAGCAGTATCAAAGATACACTACTGGGACCTGATCAAACTAAAAATCTTCTGCACAGCCAAGAACATAGTAAGTTTAGCAAGCAGACAGCCCTCAGAATGGGAGAAAATATTTGCAGGTTATGCCTCAGACAAAGGTTTAAAAACCAGAATCCACAGAGAACTCAAATGTATTACCAACAAAAGGACAAGTGATCCCATCTCAGGATGGGCAAAAGACTTGAAGAGAGACTTCTCTAAAGAAGATAGGTGCACGGCCTACAGACACATGAAAAAATGCTCACCATCTTTAATCATCAGAGAAATGCAAATCAAAACTACTTTGAGATATCACCTGACTCCAGAAACATTAGCCCACAGACAAAATCCCAATACCAGAGATGTTGGTGTGGATGTGGAGAAAAGGGAACACTTCTACACTGCTGGTTGGAATGTACACCAATACATTCCTTTTGGAAGGATGTTTGGAGAATACTTAGAGATCTAAAAATTGACCTGCCATTTGATCCTATAATTCCTTTACTAGGTAGGTACCCAGAAGACCAAAAATCACATTATAACAAAGACATCTGTTCCAGAATGTTCATTTTAGCCCAATTCATAATTGCTAAGTCATGGAAGAAACCCAAGTGCCCATCGATTCACGAATGGATTAATAAATTGTGGTACATGTATACCATGGAATATTATGCAGTCTTAAAGAAAGATGGCGACTTTCCTCTTTCATGTTTACATGGATGGAGCTGGAACATATTATTCTTAGCAAAATATCTCAAGAATGGAAGAAAAAGTAACCAATGTACTCAGCCCTACTATGAGGCTAATTTATAGCTGTTGTATGAAGGGTATAACCCAACTATAGCACAAGAATATGGGGAAAGGGGTAAGGGTAGGGAGGGGACGGGGGAGATTGGGGTGGAGGAAGGGTAATTGATGGGGCCACACCTACGGTGCATCTTAGAAGGGTACAGGCAAACCTTACTAAATGCAGAATACAAATGTCTTCATATAATAACTGAGAAAATGCCAGGAAAGCTATGTTAATCAGTTTGATGAAAATAGTTCAGATTGTATATGAAACCAGCACATTGTACCCCTTGATTGCACCATTGTACACAACTATGATTTAATAATAAAGACAATAAAAATAAAATAAAATAGTTTGACAGTATTGGTTTGTAATAATTTATTGATAGCTTTTGCTTACTTTTTGAGTTATTGCCATAGCTTGTGTTTCTCTAACTCTGGAGTCTTTCTTTGCCCTCATAAAACTTTATTTCTCTTTTTAGACCCAGTCACAATCGTTGATTTTCAGACCTATCTTTGTCCTGCATTCCTGCTTGCCAGGTCATTTGCCTGCATCACCTCTTAGAGTGTATTGTGCCTATGTAAATTCGTTTAAGTACCCACAAGCTATAACTTAGGGTCTTTGAAAGGGTCAGTTTCTATATTCTGATTTCTCTAAGGAACACTGGGTTTTTTCAATAGGAGTAGCTAGAAGTAAAGGGACAATTATGATGAAGGACGATACTGGATCTCATGACATTCTAGTGACAAAGATGAACAGTTTTCTAATGTAGGAAAAAGACTTAGGGAGTTAGGATGTACAAACAACCTCATGATTGAGAAAGACTGACCTGTGGAGTCTTAGATGAAAAAGACCTTAAAACCTAGTTAGAGAAAGTCCTGTAGGCATAGCTGTTGCGCTTTAACCTGATCGGACTTCGTCAATGTGCAAAGCTTAAGTGAATTCAGTTTTGACATTCAGAAAATGTGGAGCAGATAGCATATAAATCATTGACACTGAACTTTATTATAACCCCCCAACTACACTGACAGTCAACAGATTCATGTGGTACAGATAACTGCTGCAGTTTTTGTCACTGCTAACTATGTTGTATTCTTTAAAAAAAGAATCTACTATAGGGGTTAAATTAATTTTTTTTTTCATGATAACCATACCAGATTTAGGTACTGGAAAGTGGGGGTGCTGCTGTGAAAAATACCTAAAAAAATCCAGGACTGTCTTAGGAATTGAGTGATGAATGGAGGATGGAGAATTTTGAGGAGCTTGATAGAAAAGCCTACATTGCCTTGAGAAGATTCTTCGCTGAAATGTGAATCTTAAAAGCACTTATAGTGAGAACCCAGTCAAAAGTGATGAGCATGTTATTAGAAAATGGACAGGCAATGTTTTTTACCAATGCTAGAGAACTTGGCTATACAGTGTTCTCATGTTTTGTAGAGATTAGAATGTACAGATTAATAAACTTGGATAATTAGTTGAGATTTTAAGCAAAGTGTTTCAGGTGTGACCTTGTTTCTCAATACATTGAAGGAGGAACTGCTACGCAAAAAGAAACCAGCACCTAATGATTTGGGAGATTCTCAATTTATTCAGACAACATACTTTGAAAAAAAAAAAAAAAAAGGGCCAAGAGAGCCGTTAGACGACCATTTGGTAAAGAGGTGATTCATGCCTCCCGTGAACCCCCTCAGCACAAGCCAGCAGGAGAGAAGTGGTTATGCAGGACGTGCCACTTCTTTTTCTTTTTCTTTTTTTTTTTTAAATTTTTATTAGATCATAATTGTGTACATTGGTGCAATCATGGGGCACAATGTGCTGACTTCATATACAATCTGAAATATTTTCATTGAACTATTTAACATAGCCTTCATGGCCTTTTAAACACTATATGAAGACATTTATATTCTACATTTAGTAATTTTCACTTGTACCCTTGTAAGATGCACTGTATGGTTTGAGCCATCCCCACCTGTACAGGGGACCACTAAGAATTTTTGAGAATTTTATGCCAGATGTGACACTGCAATGTGCTTACACCAAAAGGGACCGAAATGGGACAAAATAAAGAATGACTTTTAGAGCATGGGAGTCTGTTCCTGTCATTAGAGGCTGTGTACAGGGTCAAGGAGACAGCCGTATAAATCATTGACGTAGAATTTATCATAAACCCCCTCATCCCGAGAGACGTGCGGTACAGAGGGTGCAGCCAAAGTTCATTCATTCACAGGCTTCAAACGCTGATGGAGTTTACCATGTCAGGTTTTGGACTTGCGTGGAACTCATGATTCTTTTCTTCCTCTCGATTTCTCCCTTCATCATAGAATTGCCTATTCTACCTCTGACCTACCTTGTATTATATTTTGCGAGCATTTTCCAGGTTTCACAGGTGTACAACAGGAAAGTGATTTTTGCCTCCGGAGAAGTTACACCTCACGTCTTACCCATACTTGATTTGGATGATATTTAAGATTTGGGGCTTAGGGTTGATGCTAGGATAAGTTTAAACTTTTAGAAATGTTGGGATGGGATAAATACATTTTGCATGTGAAAAAGACATGAATTTTTCAGGGCAAGAAGGCAGAGGGTTAAAAGTAAAACTATGTCCCTGCTGCAGGATTCCAATTTCATATGTTAAAATCTGAACCCCCAGAACTTCAGAATGTGACCTTATCTGGTTCTTTGCTGTTGTAATTAGTGAGAGACACGATGAGGTAATACTGTACTGGGGAAGGGAAGAGGATCCTCCTCCAGGGTGACCAGCATCTTCATAAATATGGGGAATCCGAGTACAGACTTGCACACAGGGAAATATTTTGCAAAGATTAACCACAAAGATTTTCAGCCAACCTCCAGAAGCAAGGGGCAAGACACGGAACAGACTGTTTCCCATATTCCTTGGGAGAAATCTTTCTCTCTAGAACCTTGATCTTGGACTTGTAGAATCCAGAATTGATTGATTGATTGATCGATTTTTAAGAGACAGAGTCTCACTCTATCACTCTTGGTGGAGTGCTGTGGCATCACAGCTCACAGCAACATCCAACTCCTGGGCTTAGGAGTTGCCTCAGCCTCCCAAGTAGCTGGGACTACAGGTGCCCGCCACAAGGCCTGGCTGTTTTTTGTTGTTGTTGCCGTTTGGCCGGGGCCGGGTTTGAACCTGCTGCCCTCGGTATATGGGGCCAGTGCCCTACCCACTGAGCCACAGGCGCCTCCCAGAATCCAGAATTTTGATACCATACATTTCTGTTTTGTAATTCGACCAGTTTGTGCTCTTTTGTCATAGCAGTCTTATAAAATTAATAGAGCTGGCAATAAGGAAAAGAAGAGAAATTCTTAATTTTCAGTGCTAAGCCTAGTATTCATATGAATAGACATTTGCAAATTGGATATTCCTTAGTTTAGGCTGCCTGTCTAGGACCATAAGGTTGTTCTAAAAGCTATTTTATCACACGTTTTCTTTCCTTAATTTGTTTCTTATCTCTATATAGTATAGTGAATAAATATTCAGATTGTATCAGACTATAAAACCTAGTATTCATATGAATAAACATTTGCAAATTGGATATTCCTTAGTTTAGGCTGCCTGTCTAGGATCATAAGGTTGTTCAAAAAGCTGTTTTATCACAAGGTTTCTTTCCTTAATTTGTTTCTTATCTCTACACAGTATGTGAATTAATATTCAGATTGTATCAGAAATTTACATTTTAAGTAAGGGCATATCACTTTGTAGTGCCTGAAGTGATTCATGTTAACAAAGTTGCATATTTTAATTCACCCACATTCCTCTACTCGTCCCAGAAGTAGAATCCAGATTTCAGTGCATCTTGCCCACTTTTCAAGATGCAGGTTATAAAGCGTGGGATGTTGAACAAATGATGTACAATTCCTGAGCCTCATCTCTGTTGAAAAGATGGTTATGTGAGCAGAGCATAGGGAAAAGTTATATCTGGCCACTGAAAATCTTAAAATCTTATCACTTGTTTGGCATTATAGCATGGCCCTGAACTTTTGGTCTCAGCAACTATAAAGACCTTCCAGATTTTGGTTAGAGCTGTGTCATCCTTGCCACTTTATTCCAATGACCTTTGGGTAGAAACATTTGTTCATGTGTCTTTACTTCATATTTATTATATTTCAGTTCCAGTCTCTTCTTGACTGTCACTGTATTGAAAACTTTAATAAAATTGCTTGAGAGTCAGGGTACTCAATATTTCCCAGAAAGCGGTTCCCTGATCCCCCAACCCCCACCCACATGCACTCGTTCAGTGAATATTTCCCCTTACTTACATGGCACTGTTTTCATGATGTAACTATTTTTAGACATTTGCTAGGAGTTCTTGTTTTCAACTTACCTTAGGGATTTTATGAGCTTGGGAAAAAGACTCTTGCTTTTCATCACACACTCTGTTTGTGATAGCACATGATATATATTGTACATTCCTAAGAAGGAACTCAGGAAAAAAATTAATAGGAAAGAAAAACTATGCCTTACTCACTTTAAAATTTGACCTAAAACTAGACTTGATACATATTCAAAATGAAATAGCTTGCATTAACAATAATTACTTCACATTCAATTTTTTTTCTAATTTACACACTATATTAGCCTCAGCTACGGTCACATCTGCAATGCATAATTTTGGCAAAGATGAAATAATATTTCTTCTATGGAGATTAATATATTGCAAAGAATTTCTGCCACCCCTTCTTATCTTCTCCCTTCCCCATGTTAATAATTTAATTAATTGCTGTGAATAAGTTAATTCCTGAGGAAGTGCTCATTGCCTTGAACAGATTTGTCAGCATTTCACCTAAGAAGAGTCACATTTATGTCTTCACATGTTGTTGCCTAAAAATAGGCAAGAATTTGGGATGACTTACAAGGTTATTTTAAGGACAAATGGAGAGATTGGTTGCAAGAAGTTACATGATTTCTACATAAGAGATTGGGCTGTGGCCTCTGTCACGTCCTCCACCTTTAAATACCTGAATGATTTATGTCTGATTGCTTCATCTGTCATTGGCATTTATTCTAAATGGGAAAGGTTTAGATTAGGTGATCCTCACTTTCTATTACATTGTCATGACACTATGATGAATAATTTGCCCCCAGAAGTTTTCGAACACTGAATTTATGAGTAAAATTAAAAAGGATAAGGGTGCGCTAAAGAGACAGTGATGGGTGACTTCTTTAATAACAGGAAAGGCTTCCTGATGCTGGGATTAGAGGGATTTAGTTCACAGAAAAGCTTTCATAAGATGGAGAATATGAGAGGCACTCATTTCCACCCGTAAGACCTGATCATAAATGAGATATATTTAAGAACATTTCATTTGTTGGTTTCTCGGTGTTTGGGGGGCACTGTCTTGGCTCATCATGTAAATTACTGTTTAAACTTTGCTCTCTAAATGGAAGTTATGCACAATTCTCATTGTACAGTTTGGAGAACTAATGCTTACAGAACTTAAAGAACTAAAGCTTACAAGGTAACAAGACTCTCACGTTTTGAACTCAGGTCATTTGATTCCATCATTCCTCTAGGATGAGTCATATGTAAGAGCGTGGAGAGGTACAGGGGAAAGAGGAAAGAATACCTGTAATTTAGCACGTGCTTCTTCAATTTGAGAATCTGCAAATACTCATCGCAGCTGTAAATGCAGTGGTGGGGAGGAAACATGTCTGGACCTGAATGGCTTCATCTGCAAAATAAGGAATTCACCCTATGTGAGCTTTAAGGCTGGTACAGATCTGCAAGCCGATCAGCAATATGGCTTCACAGGTACGTAAAAACGAGAACTCTAAGTACAGGGAGTGTGGTGAATAGAGAGAGGCTTCAGGAAGAAAATAATTTATGGACACCAATTGTTATATCTCGGTGGCTTCTTCTGAGAAGACATAAACATGATAAATTTTTAGAAACTAAATTATTTTTTCATACTTATTATCTACAGAAAAATATGGCTTATTTAAATAGTTGGTGTATTTTGTGTGTTTATCGATCAGTAACTTCTATCAAAAATTCTATTCCTTCATAAGAAGAGAAAAGCAGGGAAAACAGAGCATGTAACTGCAGTTTGAAGAATGTTCCTTGAAAAACAGCTAATATTTGACACTGGGATAGTCTGACATTTCTCAGGGCTATATTTCCCACAGGTTAGAGCTGATCCTATAATTTCTATTCAGGAGAAAACCCTTAAAACCAAAACTTAAGAATTAAAAAATATCCATGAACCCTTTTAAATGTGCTAAATTGAGACAATTCACTGGGAGTCTTACAGATTCTCTGATGAAGGTTAAGTTTTAAGCATAGTCCTGACCACCGCAGGTAGCCTAAACATCCTGCCTGCTGGGATACCTGGCCAAGAAGCTCAGAAGAATTGAGATAGATGTGGAGTATAAGCAAGTCAGGAAAATCTGGGCAGAAAAGGGGTTTTATTGTAGCAGACACCTGAAAAGAAACACGTTGGTAAAACAAGGGGATGGGGAAGGGATTGGTCTCTTGTTAAAGAGCAGGAGAGCACAAGAGGAGAACAGTCACCTGACAGTCTCCACACCTGTGGTGTAAAGAGCCATGGGATAAACAGCCCTGGGAGAGGTTAGTCCAGGCTGCTCCTGCTGAGACCAACTGCTGCACCGCTGAGGCCTCCGGCGTCTTTGAGCTGATGAGACAGCAGGCTCCGCCTGATGGGGACCCTCCCAGACTGAGAGGTGGGCTCCCCAGCATTTAGGGAAGTGAGCAAGTGGCATGTACCTCGGTCTGCGTCCAGTTTCTGGGACCTGGGCCAGTGGCCGGGCATCCTGGCTCTGACATTTTATATTCAAGAATTTATGCTCAGTACAAATCCCAAACCATCCCAAATCTCGTCCATGGCCATGGACTTGAAACAGAGATGGTTAAGTCTAGGATCTGTAGGCCTCTCCCAGTCGGGGGAGCACCTCAGAGGGTTGTGTACAGAGATGTCAGTGCAGGGGGCACTAAGGGAGCGGCTGGGCTGGGGAGAGGGACGGCGAAGTCCCTGGGCCTGACTCCTCTGCTCTGGGTCCCAGCAGGGCAGGGTCTTAAGATTTGGGCATCACTAGGGACCAAGAAAGGAAGGAATGATAAAGGTTGCTGGCACACAGGGCTGGCTCCAGAGCAACCATGTTCAACTGTGCGTCACAGAGGTCCGCCTGTCAGAAGAGGAAGATGGTGAAGCTTGTGCTCTCAGTGGAGACCAGAGCGTGGCCCTGGTCTGTTACTCTTTAGGCCTCACCACATGAAACAAACCATCTGGTGCGCAGTCACCTCTCAGTATCTGCCACCCCGCACGTCCCCACACTAGATTGGTTGCCTTGCTGCCCACTGTAGTCTGCTGTGCTGGCTGCTGAGCGACGCTGTCCGTGAGAACTTGTGAGTAAATCATGAACGCCTGGGAGAATGAGTGAATGAATCAGGGCTAGACGTTCACAGAGAGACCTGGAACTTGAGACTTAACCCAATGTGAGAAGCAGGCCAGCAGGTTTTTACTTCAAAGTTTACCACACAGCGACATTTAAGCAGTGAGCAAAAAGATGTTAATACACAATGGTAGTAAATAAAAAGAACTCACATTCTAAGGACTTTGGAATTTATTATGAGCTGTCGTATCTTCTTTCACGTCATTAGCTTTGAAGTCTTCTGTGTAGGCACCGTTATTTCCATTTTAAAGATGGGGAAAGAAAGCAAACATTCCATGTGCCAGATTTAGAAGCACATGATTCCCTGCATTTGGAATTTGGTATAAAAATTTACACAGGATTGATGGTGGCTGAGGACATATAAGAGTGACAGAACTTGACTTTTGGGGGTACAGCTCCCCTTTCTTTCCAAGGGCCCTGGACCACACTGCAGGTGCTACCCTGGTTGTTTCTTCAAGGTTCTCCTCTCCCAACCACCCCTCATCCCGGCCCCTCTATTGTGGAAATAGTGGGTCTATGTATCCTACAATTGCTGAAAAGTAAGCATTCCCAGGTATAAACATTTTTATACATAAATATATGGTTTATCCAAAACTGTTTTCCAATTTTCTACATTAATTTTTTTATTGTATGTCAGGCAATTAAAAATAAACAGAAATAATTTAGACCACTTGACGTGTGGCAGCATATAATTACACATTCCAAATACCCACGGTGTCGCTGTTTAATGTTTGGTGACTGAAATCGTCTGCAACATGGGCCCAAACTCCTGAGCAAGACATAGGAGACTTTCGAGTTAAAACCTTGCCTCTTTCCACCTCATGTCTTCCACTGCTGTGTCTCCTAAACAAGAGTTCTCTTTCTGTTAGTGTGTTTTTACCTTGATGTGCAGAAGCCACGTAGTCGCTACATTATTCATTCATTTTTGGATGAGACTGTTGAGTGATTTCTCTCCAGCATGTTTTGCCTTAATACTGATTATGGGAAAAATGAGTAGAGTCTGGTCCTCGATTCAAAGACTGTGGATGAACTACTTCGTATTTGTTCATTTTATGTATAAATACAAGCAATAGAGCACACATGTGATGCATTTGCCAAGAACACATGTAGGGTATTGAAAGGATGGGCAAGTGGGGTGTGTACAGAAAGTTTCCTGAAGGAGGGACAGTCCAAGCTAATCCACCAGGGCAGTGGTTTACCCTGGTGCTGGGGTGGATGTGTGCACGGGAGGTCACTGGACATACAAATATCAAAGCAGGCAAGTGTCCCACCACGGAGGGAATAACAGTCTCTGTTAAGCAGTCCCATCTTCCGTTTGTAGGCTGTAGGGGAGCATTTTTAATAGGGCTGGTAGGCCTAGGTATCTCAGATCTTTCAGTCTTATTACAAGTAGTAAAAGGAATATACAGGACACAGGAAACGAGGCAGAAGGAAGGCTGGGCAGTGTCCTCGGTGAATGCCAAGAAGCACGTGGTTCACCCATGGAGTAGGGATAGGGTTGAAAATATGGATAGGGTAAAATATTCAGAAAACGAATAACTTGATTTAGTTGAAGAAAAGGAGCGACAAATGTAACAATGAGGTTTGCAATTTGGATGAACAGGTTCTTAAAGAACACGGGAGCACCTCAGGTTCCTAGGACAGTGTGAGACTTTGTCTCAATGTGGCACGTTGGAGCCATACGCCGTGAGAAGGCCTGCAGGGAACCCACAGCCTTTGCTATACCATGTAGAGTTGTAGACACACGGTTAGTAGTCATTTCTCAATGAAGCAAGTACAGTATTTTTGTTTTGTGTCACCTCCGAGTATATTTACATATAAAATTTTAGTGAGTTTCTCTGCCAGTTATATGTGTAGAAATAAACAGTAGATGTTACACTTTCAAGTCAGAAATGTGAAAGTCAGAGAGCCCTCCTGGTCCACAGAGCAAGGCCTGGGGAGTCGGGGTTTGTTCCTCTCACAGATGAAGAACCCCAGGTTTAGCGAACCCAAATCTTCTATTAAGTACAACTGCCTGAACTTTGCCCTAGAGAGACACATTATGTTTATTTTACGTGACAGAGCCAAACCGACTCATTTCTTCAGAAGGGGACGCACTTCCAAGGCTATTCACTAAACGACCTTGAAAACATCACCTGGAACAAGAACACTGCAGCTACTCTGTTCTCAAGACACATGGCGAAGAGAGAGACCAGGGAGAATCATCTCCAAACATATCCAGGACTCATTCTCGGACCATGTTGACTTCTGGTGGTTTTCCAGCAGAATGCCCAGTTTTCTGAAACTGTGATTTATCTGACCTGCGTGGGCTACATCCAAATATGATCTATGTACCCTATACAATATTTAGTTAAAGATTTTTGCAACAGAGCTTTAAATAACAGGATAAGGGAAGGAGACAATATTGTCCTCACTGTGTCCCCAAGCCACATAAATTCCCCAAACTTTGGGGCTCCACATTGGGAAACTAGGTAGTTTCTCATTTGATGTCTGTATTGACCTTTCCTGACTCAGCCTAGAGACATATGAGTGGACACAACCTCTGCCTTGGACTCCCAGGACAATTCTGTGTCCATAGCGTCTGGCTGGTGAAGTGAGGCTGGCACAAAGGCTTGGCAGAGCCACATGATGCCTTTAATCTCTTCAGCTAAAGTGAAGAATGTGTCTGCAGGATATTCGTGAAACGCCCTTTGGCTCTCTCTCTGGAAGCCTTCTCAACTGACTCGCTCAGAGGGCCTCGCTTTGCAGAGATCTCTGTAGTTATCTGAGAGCTGCGTGACCTGCTGGCTGTGTTCATTTAAACCCTTACATCTCCTACAACTACCTACAAAGTACAATTCACTAGTTTTGGAGAAGGGAGGCGAGTTAAAGGCCAAGTTTCACATACACGGTGAAGTCACAGGGAGCACATGAGGCTTCCAGTACAAAAAGTGTTGTTTGCAATTGTCTCCTCAAGTGGGACCTGCGTCGTTGTGGATGGGAGCCACTTGACAGCAACCCCGTTGTGGTGTCTGGGACAGCTAGGGGGCTTTAGAGTTTCTCATTCATTTTTAATAATTGAAGCTAGTGCTTGTGTTTGAAAGAGTTGCCTGAGGGCTATCTTTCTAGCCTGTTCCATCCTGTGCTCTCATGCCATCAGCCAAGTGGCACTAACTTGTCCCCCAGATTGTCTGCAAGAGCACCATGGGACTGGGGCCATGAAGACAGGCAGAAGTGTTCACAAGTGCAGGAGGTGGGTTAGCCCCTCCTCTTCCCAGTAGAACTTTTATGGGGCTTAAGGGTGACTACGGGTCAAATTAAACTCAGAGTCTTCTGGCAGGGCATGGCACATCCAACCGCCAGCTATGATTAGGGAATTTATCAATTCCAGAGAGTAGCAAGAAGCGTTTTCTTTTGTCAGGATGTCTCCAGGGGCCAATTCAAGCTGCC
>CAUYRH010157821.1:0-11798 GCA_963574655.1 Perodicticus potto | reverse complement strand
GTATCTCTATGTTATCAGTGGTTATTTCCCCCTTTTCGTTTCTGATTGAGGTTATTAAAGATTTTACTTTTCTGTTTCTAGTTGACCTGGACAATGGTTTATCAATTTTACTTATCTTTTTTAAAGAAACAACTTTTTGTTTCATTAATTTTCCCAAAGATTGTTTTATTTTCAATTTCATTTCTTTCTGATTTAATTTTCTCATTTCTTTTTTTCTGCTAGGTTTGGGATTGGATTGCACTTCCTTTTTCATTTCTTTAAGATGATTAATTAGGTTCTTGATGTGCTCTCTGTCTGTTTTTCAGATGTAAGCATCTAATGTGATACATTTCCCTCTGAGGACTGCTTTTGCAGTTTACCACAGATTTTGGTAGCTTGTGTCCTCATTGTGGTTATGTTTGAGGAAGTTAATGATTTCCTCCTTTATCTCTTCCTTGACCCACCTATCATTTGGCATAATGTTGTTTAGTTTCCATGCCTTTGTGTGGGGATGAATTTTTTTTTTTTTTTTGTAGAGACAGAGTCTAACTTTATCACCCTCAGTAGAGTGCCGTAGTGTCACATAGCTTACAGCAACCTTCAACTCCTGGGCTTAGGCGATTCTCTTGCCTCAGCCTCCTGAGTAGCTGGGACTACAGGTGCTTGCCACAACACCTGGCTATTTGTTGCAGTTTGGCCAAGGGCCAGGTTTGAACCCACCACCCTCGGCATATGGGGCCGGTGCCCTACGCGCTGAGCCATAGACACCACCCAGGATGAAAATTTTTGTTGGAGTTGAGTTTCACCTTTACTGCCTTTTAGTCTGAGAAGATACAAGGTATAATTTCAATTCTTTTAATTTTGTTGAGGTTTGACTTTTGTCTTAGGTTATGATCTATTTTGGGGAATGTTCCATGGGCTGACAAGAAGAACATGTATTCCTTAGCTTTGGGATAGTGTTCTGTGTATGTCTATTAAGCACAATTGCTCTAGGGTCACATTTAAATCCCTGTGTCTTTGTTTAGTTTCTATTTAGAGGCTCTGTCTAGCTCTGTAAGAGGGTGTTAAAGTCCCCCACTATTATGCTGTTATAGGATATCATATTGCTCAGACCATTAAAGTCTGTTTCATAAATCTGGGAGCATTTATGTTTAGGTGCATAAATATTTAGAATTGAAATGTCCTCTTGTTGTATTGTTCCCTTGACTAGTATGAAGTATCCATCTTTGTCTTTTTTTGCTTTATTTATTTATTTATTTATTTATTTATTTTTTAGACAGACTCTCAAGCTGCCTCCCTGGGTAGAGTGTGGCGGCATCACAGCTCACAGCAACCTTCAACTCCTGGGCTCAAGCGAGTCTCTTGCCCAAGTAGCTGGGACTACAGATGCCCGCCACACGCCCGGCCATTTTTTGGTTGCAGCCATCATTATTGTTTGGTGGGCCCGGGCTGGATTCGAACCTGCCAGCTCAGGTGTACGTGGCTGGTGCCTTAGCCCATTGAGCTACAGGTGCCGAGCCTACTTTAGTTATTTTAAATCCACTTGTATCTGAAAAATAAGACCACAACCCCTCCTTTCTTCTGATTTCTTTCTTTCTTTCCTTCCTTTTTTTTTTCTTTTGAGACAGAGTCTTACTATATGACCTTTGGTAGAGTGCCGTGGCATCATGGCTCACAGCAACCTCGAACTCTTGGGCTTAAGCAATTCTCTTGCCTCAGTCTCCCAAGTAGCTGGGACTACAGGCACCTGGCACTACGTCTGGCTATTTTTTTGGTCGTGGTTGTCATTATTGTTTGGCAGGCCCAGCATGGGTTTGAACCCACCAGCTCCCATGTATGTGGGTGGTGCCCTTGCTGCTGAGCTACAGGCGCCAAGCCATTTTCTTTTGTTTTTTTTTTGTTTTTTTTTTTTTTTTAGACAGAGCCTCAAGCTGTCACCCTTGGTAGAGTGCTGTGGCATCACAGCTCACAGCAACCTCTAATTCCTGGGCTCAAACGAGTCTCTTGCCTCCGCCTCCCAAGTAGCTGGGACTATAGGTGCCCACCACAACGCCCAGCCATTTTTTGATTGTAGCCGTCATTGTTGTTTGGCAGGCCCAGGCTGGATTCGAACCCGCCAGCTCAGGTGTACGTGGCTGGCGCCTTAGCCCATTGAGCCACAGGCACTGAGCCTTAGCCATTTTATTTTGATTTCTATTGGCCTGAAATATTGTTTTCCAACCCTTCACCCTAAGTCTTATTTATCCTTTGAGGCTACATGTTTTTCCTGGAGACAACATATGGGTGGCTTGTGCTTTTTTACCCAGTCAGCCAGCCTATGCCTCTTCAGTGAGGAATTCAAGCAATTAACAACTAATGAGAGACTTGATAAGTATGATGGAGTTCTATTCATTTTATTTTGTGAAAGTCCATTGCTTAGTTTTATCCTTTGCATCATTGTGGAAGCTAGGTTTTGTCCTTTAGTTTCTGGGTGTTTAGTTTGCTGCTGATCCATTTTGATGGTCAGTATGTAGAATAGGTCTAAGTATTTCCCATAGAGCTGGTCTTGTTGTGGCTAATTTCCTCAGTGTTTGCATATCAGTAAAAGATTTGATTTCTCCACCAATTTTAAAGCTTAGCTTAGCAGTATATAGAATTCTGGGCTGAATATTATTTTATTTGAGAAGGTTAAAGCCTTGAAAATTTTCATTTGAGAAATCTGCTGTCACCTGATGGATCTGTCCCTGCCCCTGTAAGTCAATTAGCATCCTGGCAGCTTGCAGAATTTTCTCTTTGTTCTTGACTTTGGACAGTTCATGACAATGTGTCTTGGAGACGCTCTGTTTGAGTTGAGGTGATCTGGGGTTTGATATCTCTTTGAAAGGAGTGTGTCAGAATCTTTGGTGATACTTGAGAAATTTTCAGTTATGATATCCTCCAGTAGGGCTTCCATTCCTCTGGGGTGTTCTTCTTCCCCTTCTGGGATACCCATAATTCGTATGTTTTAACACTTCGAGAAAGTCCCTTAATTCTCTGAGGGTACATTCTGCTTTCTCTCTCTTCTTTTCTGCCTCTTTAATTGCCTGTGTTAGCTCAAGCACTTTATCCTCTAGCTCAGAGATTCTTTCTTCTTCATGATCTAATCTATTATTAATACTTTCTTAGTTCCCTGTTTGACTCCTTCAACTCCTTAAGCTCCTGTATGCCCTTTTATATTCTTTATATCTTTCATCCCTTATTTGGTTCTGTTTTCGAATTTCCTTTTTGTTATTTTCCACTTTCTCAGAAATTTCCTTCATTGTTTTTACCATCCATGTTTTAATTTCCCTTTTTGTCAGTTTTATCTTTTTATTTTGCAGTTTTTGGCCAGGGCTGGATTTGAACCTGCCACCTTCAGCATATGGGGCCGGTGCCCTACTCCTTTGAGCCACAGGCACCATCTGTTTTTTTGTTTGTTTGTTTGTTTTTTATCATTTCTTTATAGGTGGAATACTCTGCAGTGGCTATCTTATAATTTCTTGGGGGGTTACTCTGTTCTGGGTTTTCATGTTGCCAGGATTTTTCTATTAGTTCTTCCTCATGAGTGTTTTCTTCTCACTGCTTCCTTCCTCTACTTTTTCCTTTCATTTCGCCCTTCTCTTTAAATTACCTTATCTCTGTGCTTAGGTGTTGAAGTGTCCTTTTCATATAGGACCAAAAGGAAGAGAAGTCTGAAGAGCAAGGAGGGAGAAAAGATAGAAAAAGAGAAAAGAAAAAGAAAAGAGGGTAAAAGGAAATAATGACAGAAAGAAGAGAAGAACAGAAAGAGAGAGACAAGAGTAATAGTGGTGTTCAGTGGAGTGCTTTGACCCACACCCACAATTTTGCGGCCTTTGGGGGGCTGGGATGGGTGGGTCCCTCTAAGTTAGGAGCTCCTTACCAGCCTAAGCAAAAACAAAACCCCACCTCCAGCAAATAGAGAAGAAAAAACCCAGCAGTATGTTGCAGAGGAGACCTACCAATAGCATATTTCCAAAGGCCAAAGCTAGGGGGACCCCCTAGACCAGGGAATCAAGGTTTCCTTGAGCCAGGCCAATTCTGTGGCACCCCAGTTCATGCCTCAGAGGGAGGCTCTGTTGCTTAGGGGCCATTTTAAACAGCAAAATCACCCAAGAAAAGCACAAAATGCAAAAAAAAAAAAAAAATGCACTGAATAGACTCAAAAAGGTCACTTGTTTATGAGAGCTGAAATAAGAAGGCAGAGTGTCACCTTGTTTGCCCTCAGTTCAGAATATGCACATTAAGTGACTCAAATTATTCACCCCTCTGCACATGTTTGCAAATGACCTCGAAAGTGCAGCAAATATTGATTTTGGGTTACAAATAAATTTTAGTGAATGGGCAGATGTGCAAATACAGAATCCATAAATAGTGAGGATCAAGTGCACTTTCAGAGTTTTTCTGTACAGCTTCTTACATACACTTACTTAAGCCTCCTCATAGTCTGGTGAGGTCTGAACAGCCACATAACCTACATGACTACTCAGGGATCTATCTGGTGTGCAAGAGTTAGCCAGGAAGGCAGAAGCTGCATCATTTTTTCTGATCTGACATTATTTCCACTACATTCAACTTGTTACGAACAAGTCATGACCCTGGCCAGATTCAAGGGAAGAGGATATAAACCTCACCTCTAGATGAGGTTCTAGAAGAGCATGTGGGATAGGAGAAACTACTGTGGTCATTTTCGGAAGATATAGTTTGATATCCTCATTTTATAGATGAGGAAACTGAGGCCTGGAAAGTTAGCTAACTTGCTTAATATCATACAGCTAATATGTAGTGGAGTCAAAATTTCAACCTAGACCTCTCTGACTCTGAAGCCTCTGAATCCTTCTGCATGTAGCATCCCTTTGATTTATAATTTATATTTTCAACACAAGACAAACAAAAACTAGAAGGCAGCAGCATGAGTGAGAAAAGGACTTGATGAAACAGACAAAATTTTAAGAGGGACCTATAACAAAGTAAAAGTTGCTTGGTGGCTGCTTTGGGGGAGCTTTATCAAAGCATAAAGGTGAATAAGAAGAAATCAAGAGAAATAGCATAAAGACTGAACAAAGCAAGAGTTTCATTTAGGCATTGTATGAAGAAGGGCTAAAAGGGAAATGATGAGACCAGGCAAAGCACACAGAGGAACAGAACCACATAGACAAAAAAACAGTGGGATTTGGACACCAGAAGTAGCACAGACAATCACAGATGAGCCGTTCAGCACCAAATGAGAAATTCTTTTTTATTTATTTTTTTTGAGACAGAGTCTCACTATGTTGCCCTCGGTCAAGTGCTGTGGCATCACAGCTCACAGCAACCTCAAACTCTTGGGCTTAAGAGATTCTCTTGCCTCAGCCTCCCAAGTATCTGGGACTACAGGAGCCCTTCACATGCCTGGCTATATATTTTTTTTATTATAGTTGTCATTGTTCTTTAGCAGGCCCTGGCTGGGGTCCAACCCACCAGCCCCGGTGCATGTGGTCAGTGCCCTAACCACTGAGCTGTGGGTTCCAAGCCATAGAATTCCAAGTGTTAGAATTTTCTCATTCTATGAGAAAAATTTTTCTATGAGAAAATTCTAACACAAGACATCCTATTTCACCCATCCTCTGAGAGGCAGAGTCACTTTAGGGGCCCTGGAATAAACTGGGAAACTGAAGCCTATGGTGTAGAATTCAAGATCTACCAAAAGACTCTATGCCTAGGGCCTTTGCCTGAAAAATGGGGAAGGTGCAAGTACCTGTTCCTTGGTCAAACAGAAGTTATACAAGCTAGCACTGATTTTTCTATTTTTTAATTGTTTTTTATTTAAATTTTTAAAAAATATTTTCGTTGAGGCTGAGTCTCACTCTATCACCCCACGTAGAGTGCCGTGCCATCAAAGCTCACAGCAACTTCAAACTCCTGGGATCAAGCAATCCTCCTGCTTCAGCCTCCCGAGTAGCTGGGACTACAGGCACCTGCCTCAACGCCTGGCTAGCTTTTTTTTTCTTTTTTTTTGGGGGGGGGGAAGTCTCATACTGTCACCCTGGGTAAAGTGCCATGGCCTCATAGCTCACAGGAACCTCAAAGTCTTGGCCTCAAGTGATCCTCTTGCCTCAGTTTTTCTATTTTTAGCAGGGACAGTGTCTCGCTCTTGCTCAGACTGGTCTCAAAGCTCTGAACTCAAGCAAGAGCTGAGAGTGCTAGGATAACAGGTGTGAGCCACCATGCTGGCCGCACTGTATTTTCTAATGGCAACTCTTCCTCTGTTCAGACAAACCAGTCCATCATTGATATGGGAAGTTAGGGATAATTGCCTTTATTACACCAGTTAACAGTGATAATCCCTGATGCAATTTCTACAGTGAAGATGATTATTTGAAAAGTTAGATGGTACTACCATTTTGGACACTGAACCAAGTGTCTCAGCATGAAGTAGATAGTCCCACCTCCAGTGGAAACCTAGAAACACAAAACGTCTAATGAGAGCTCCATGGAGGCTATCCTGACGATAGTTCTCCCTGAGTCACAGAGCTTCGGTTGCTTTTATCAGCTGACTAATATTAATTTTCTTCTGCTTGATGATTATTCTAGCTTTCTATTGCTGTAAAATGACTTATCAGACAGTGGCTTAAAAATTACTGTTTGCTTTTGTTCGTGATTTTGTGGGTCGGTAATTCAGGAAGGGCTTATCTAAGTGTTCTTGCTCAGGGTTTCTCATGTGGTTGCTGACATATAACAGCTGAGGCCGAAGTCCTCTGATTGCTGCACTGTACTGGATATCCAAGATAGTGCATGCACAGGCTGGTGATGTCAACCAAGAGCTCAGCTGGGGTTGTTGACTGTAGCAGCTACATGTGGCCTCTCTAGGACGGTGATCTCAGGCTGGTTAGACTTCTAATATGGTGACTGGATTCTTACAGAGTGTTTCAAAAAAGTCAAACAAGGGCTATACCGCCTTCTATGACCTACCTTGGAAATCACTTCCACCGTACTCTGTTAGTTGACATATTCACAAGTAATCAGATTCATTGGAGGGGCATAGACATCACCTCTTGATGAAAGGAGTGTCAAAGATTTTGGAGGACATGTTTTAAAATTGAATTGTGTCCTCTGAAAAGATGTTGAAATCCTAACCCCCAGTACTTGGGAATGTACTTTATTTGGAAATAAAGGATCAAGTTAAAATGAGGTCATTAGGATGACCCTAATCTAATATAAAAAGGGGAAATTTGAACATGGAGACAGACACATTCTGAGGGAGAATGTCATCTGAAGATGAAGGCAGTGATCAGGGGGTTGTATCTACAAATCAAGGGATGCCAAAAAGTGCCAGAAAACCACCAGAAGCCAGAGGAGGGCAGGGGACAGAATCTCCCTAAAAGTCCTCAGAAGGAATTAACTCTTAATTTCAGACTTCTAGCCTCTAGAACTGTGAGACAATCCATTTCCATCATTTAAGTTTGTGGTACTTTGTTATGGCAGCCCTGGAAAACTAACATACTCTCATACTGGCTAGAACTCTGATTTTGTTTAAGAGGGCAAAAAAAACCAGGTCAAAATATATACCTTCCCAAATTCCCTTGCTGCTTAGAGATGGCCATATAACACTGATCTTCCAGGGGTTTCTAGGAAAGCCTAGCTTACCCGATAAAAGGCTGTCATTTTCTTTGTCTCCATTTTTCCCTTTTTACTGTCTGTAACATGGATATGAGGGGTAAAAATGGATCAGCCATCTTGCAACAACTTGTAAAGAGCACAGGAAGATGAAAAGAAGCTGAACCCTTGAGGGCAGACCTCCCAGCTCAACAAACAGGTCATCATAAATTGAGCATCTCTTGTGTACCAGGCACTATGTTAGGTGTTGGGAACACTGTCTCCCCTATCTTCCTCTAATGATCTGTCCTTAACCTCATAGGTAGATCATTTCAACGTAATAAGATAAACGCAGGGATAAAGGCATGGATGTGATGTTATAGACTCCCAGGGGAAGCCTTCTACCCAGCCTTCTAAGAGAGCTTCCTGGAGCTCCCTACAGGGAGGAACTCAAGAGATCGATGGCCTTAAAAGTCTCTATGAGCCCCAGGGGAATGTCCTCCTCTGCCTCAACAAGAAACACACCTTCCTTGGGTATCAGGGGGTCAGATGAGGCTCTCTGAAGTCCCAGAGCACTGAGTGCAGCACGCAGGGACTGCTGCGGTTCTCATGGCAGCCACTGTTTAAAGGTGCCCAGCAACCAGGGCCTCCTGGGCTGTTCTGGGAGATGCCTCCGGCTGCCACGGAGTAGCCAAGCTGCCACTGTTCTCAAGAGGGCTAATCAACAGAAATCGGAAAGAAGCCATGAATAAAACCAAGCTGGCCCAGAACCCGGCTCTGCTTGCTAACTCCCCTTCCACCAGGATATCCTGCAGTCAGCCCATTCCTCATAATCAATCACCAAAACCCCGAGTCAGAAGCTTCAGCTGCAGCAGCAGTGTGGCTTCCAGGGCTTTCCATGGAAAACAAGGATGCTAGGTTTCCTGATGCTAGCTTTCTTCGTGCCATAGGTAACCCAGCAAAATTACCAGCATGGACCAAAGGCACCTGAGAAAGTTCACCGCTCTTAGAGCTTCCAGAACTTCGGACAGTCCAAGGAAATCACTACCCTTCACAGCATGGGCAAACGAAAATGCCTCCTTTCAGAGGCAGCAGCTTACCAGAGCCTGTGGGGAAACTCTGCTCATGACTTCACTTCCATAACCCCCACTTTCCCCTGTGAATAATTATAAGGGAGGCCCTCTGAACAGCAGGAAAAAGATGAATATGGGTTTCCACAGTCCTTTGGCCAACACGTGTAAAGGTAGTAAAGGTCAGATTGAGGTCAAATGTCAACCAGACAGAACTGTCTTTCAATCTCTGGTCATTTGGTCCTGCACCAGTTGCCAAAACTCTCTGAGCCACAATTTCCTCATCTATAAAATGAAATAATATCACTATAGTCACTGAGAGAATTAAGCATGGAATTATATGCACAGGATCTAGCGTGCTACCTGGAATGTAGCAGTAGGGATGCAATAACTAATGGTCCCCTTTCCTCCGTCCTTTGTCACGGCTGTGATTTCTGAAGTCTTCTGGGGAAAAAAGCAGTGATGGATTAACGGTGCCTTTCTATATTCCTTGCAGAATTAGGAATCACATGGTCTCTTTTACAGGTCCTCCTGCCATGCTGCTTACCTGTGTCTACATGCAGAGAAATAGTAATGAAGGAGTAAAGATGAGCAAGGGAAGAGCAGAGGGGGAGGAGAAGAAAGAGTCTCATCCAAATGGCATTTGCCATTGAAAGGACATTTTCAAAGCTGGGATAAAACCAGTGGTGCAGTGAGCTCGCAATAAAAGTCAGTTCTCCCTAGCATGCTGAATACAGCCCAATATTTTCCCCACAGGCAGAGTGAAAGAGAACTACAGCTTTCCCCAGACTTGGGAAGGACAGTGGGCAGCAGGCACTGGGAAGGGAGCCTCAAAACCTCAGGACACTCACATGTAGCCAAGCCCTCATCAGGCCCCTCGAAGTCACCCTTTGAGAGCTCTCTCAGACACTTGACTCTCTCGTGCTTCTCATTGTCACCACCAGTATGTCAGCCCTCACCATCTCCCCACCCACCCCTGAGCACCTCTCTCCAAGCTATTCTGCCAGACTCCCCACCCTCCCAACTGCCTGTCAAATTCATTGTCCTAATGACAAACGACTCTCATTTTTTAAGATTTTTTAAAAATAACACATATAACATAATCATCATAAGACAATTCAAAATCTAATAATGTAATGAGGGACCCCCTTAGGTTTTAATAGAACTGCTTCCCCCAGAGAGAAGGAATTGAGGCAGGGAGGGGCTCAGTCATCTTTGTAGGAATTCTCGGCTTATTTCTGAAGCAAGAGATTAATCAATCCCAAGCAGCCCCTGAGACGGAAACAAGATCGAAAAGGAAGTTTGGGGTCAAATCATAGATCAGGGATCAAACACTAACCTCAGAAATTCTTATTCTGTTGGCACAAAAAGTCACTGTAGATTCTGGTCACAGTGGCTCATGCCTGTAATTCTTGCACTCTGGGTGGCCAAGGCAGGAGGATCACTTGAGCTCAGGAGTTCAAAACCAGCCCAAGCTGGTCTTGCCTGAACACGACTCCATTTCTACAAAAAATAGAACAATTAACCAGGCTCAATGGCATGTACCTATAGTCCCAGCTACTTAGGAGGCCGAAGCAGGAGGATTACTTGAGCCCAGGAGTTTAAGGTTGCAGTGAGCTATGATGATGCCACTGTCTTCTATCCTAGGCTACAGAGAGAGACCCTGTCTCAAAAACAAAAGTCATTGTAGATTCAGGGAAAGGGCGTGGTTAAGCCAGCACTCTCATATAGGACCTGGGATACAACCTTTTTAGAGGGTAATAGGGTAAGTAGTATGAATTCAAAGGTCTAAAAGAGGTTTTTTAATGCATTGATCTCAGTATTAGATATTTACATTCAGAACATAATTGAAGAAATTTGCAAAAATGCAAGAAGGAAAAATTTTACATTAAAAAAGAAACCAAAAAACATAGGGTGCCGCCTGTGGCTCAAAGGAGTAGGGCGCTGGCCCCCTATATGCCGGAGGTGGCAGGTTCAAACCCAGCCCCGGCCAAAAACAGCAAAAAACAAAAACAAAAACAAAAACATAGCCCCAGTTTAATTCAGAGGGGAAAGTGCCAGAACCCACCAGAGATGACATGGGAGGAAATTTCAGAACACAACGAGAAGGAGCAAGATTTCAGTACAGATCAGCCCCAACTGGCTCCCGGCCCCTCACCGCAGACCCGAGCCAGGGAGTGGACGCCATGCTGCTTCTGCATGCCTTGGTCCTCTTCAGTTTTCTTGTCACTAGTCCTGACACAAACATTTCCTAACTCCTGCCCAGACTGCAGTGGCCACAGCGGAGCAAACTGGTCCCAGGGCAACTGTGCGATCTCAGAGCTTAGACCTTTAGGGCAAACTGCCTTCAGGAGAGAGGAGAGTGCAGCAAGCCCTGGTAGCCCCTCAGAACAAAAGGGAATCAGAATGCCAGCTCCCCTCCATTCAGAGTCTTCTCCTCCTCCCCTTCCCCCCACACAGCTGCTGATGAAGCCATGGCAATATCCAAATGAGTCAGCACAGGTGCCACAAGGGACAGTTCAAGCTGGGGCTCGCAGGTGTGGCTGCCTCCCTCTGTTTGTATATCTACTACACTGAGGCTTCCACAGAGAGTGGAGCTCACCCCTTTCCTCTTGAAGGCCTGCAGTAGACCTAGGGGTACTCAGACGGTGAACTTGCTACCTGCCAGCCCTCCCAGTGCTGCCTGCCGGGCTGCTCCAGTAGAGCAGGGGTAACCCAAAGCGGAGGGACATTAAGTCTGCTTGTGCATTCCATAGGTACAGATAATATAGTAATGATAACTTCATCAAGAAGAGATTTTTCTTTTAACACTTAGAATCTTACTATCCCTGATGTATTATCTACAACATGGACATCTTCCCTGAAATCTGGGCATGCTTATCTGGTCATCTATGTGATACTTCTACTGGGATGCCTAATATATACCTCAAACTTAACATGTTCAGACTTATACTTCTTGTTTTTTTTTTTCTTTTGAGACAGAGCCTCAAGCTGTCACCCTGGATAGAGTGCCATGGCATCACAGCTCACAGCAACTTCTAACTCCTGGGCTCAAGCGAGTCTCCTGCCTCCACCTCCCAAGTAGCTGGGACTACAGGCGCCCGCCACAATGCCCGGCCATTTTTTGGTTGCAGCTGTCATTGTTGTTTGGCAGGCCCG
>CAUYRH010157820.1:0-32761 GCA_963574655.1 Perodicticus potto | reverse complement strand
GGAGATATTTTTATCAACCTGATTAATATAACATTCATGATATTTTCTCATTTACTATGTGAAAACAATTTTGATCCGTATTTAGAAGTTTTCTCCTGACCCTTCACATATGCACCACAAGTGTGATCTCACCCTTTATCCTTGAGGGAGGCTCTGGGAACAGGACAATCTCCTGGCTGGCAGGGAGATGTTTTGCAGCCTGGAGACAAGCCTCAAGCAAGGTGGTGCTCTAATGAGATAAGATCAGTCGCTCGTTAGTAAGCAGGTGTTGGACTTTGAACATTTGTGGTACATCAAGGTGGGAGTCGAGCCCCTGAGGAAAGAGCTCTTAGCAATCATTAGGCACGTGATCCTTGTACATGGGCGGGGGGGGGGGGCACACACTTGTATATCGTTTCAATCAAAGGCCACGGCGGCGGTTACTCGAGGCTCTCCTGCACCCATGGGGTGTCGGCCTCTTGCAGCCGGCTTCTACTTTCAATCCGTGTACTGGCTGTTTAGTGGGTGCGGCACCAGCGATGACAGTGGCGCCGACGTTGGTATGTTCTCTTCTTATGTCTGATAAACTCTGGTATACTTTTCATCATATTTGACTCCCTTCCTTTGTGATGGGTTGCCGAGAATTTTTGGGTGTGAACCTTTCTCGGTTGGCTAGTCAGTGAAGGACCCTGTACCTAATTTGAACTCTAGAGTGCTGGCATTTTCTCTGTAATTCCACTCGCTTTGAGTACCACATAAACATAATGTTTCTGTGCCTGTCTCTCCTTTCTAAAGGTCAGGGCTAATGCTCCCAAGCACTGGTGCTGAGGAAGTATGACTTGCACAGCCTGGACTGGGAGGTGAGTCTCCTGAAGGATGCTGGAGTCATTCTGATGGGGAGAAGTAAAAATGTTTGTCAGCAATGATAGCTCTGATTTAGACGAAACAATGAACTAGGGGCTTTGAAGATATTTTATACTTCTGTCTAATGCTTTGTTAAGGTCATAAAATACAGGTTTAACTGAGCATCACAACCAAGGAAAAATGAAATCAAACTTAATATAATACATGTGGGTCTACACATCACATTTGATACCACTGGGCTAGTAGAGGATCCAACCCATATGAAGAATTTACAAGTGAAGGAACACTGGTGAAATTGCACACCACCACCCTGATTCCAGAGCACAGCTGCTCAGCATCCAGACTTGTCTGTGTCAGTCTCCATTTGAAGCTTGTATGTTGCCTGTCTAAAGTCTGATGTCTCATCATCAAGTTCTTCACTCCTGTTTAAAAGTAGCAAATGGATAAAACTAATATTGGTATGTTCTCAAATGATCAGCTCAAATTTGAGGGATGTTCGAAAGACTTAAGTAATATCTTGTCAGAGTTCTGATTGTGATGATTTCTCTTTTCCTCTCTGCCTGTGTAACTCTCTCTTAATGATATTATAGACATCGAAATAAGTACCTGTATGCATAGCGGCAGTCCCCAATTTATGTGCACTGTATGCATAGAGGCAGTCTCTGATTTCCATGCAACTCACACTTAAGGGAGGCTGTTACTGTAGGTCCCTGAGTTACAAGCAGCCAACTGATGCATGACTTGCACTTTTGAATCGAGGCTATTACAGTCAGTCCCTGGCTTACACACATCTAGTCTGATATACACCTTGCATTTATGTATGGAGGCTATTACAGGAAATAGGTAAATGTATTTGTTCTAACTTACAAATTCAACTTAATAACAAACCTACAGAACCTATCTCGTTCATAACACAGGCAGTGCCTGTAGTTATTTTTGAGAATCACAGAGAAAGCAGGAATACCAGGGAGTCAGCTGGGCTAAGAACTGGATGAGTTTGGCTCCAAGTTCCAGTTTTAACCCTTAATGGTTGCTTGAGTTTGAGCCAGCTATTGAAGCTTTCTGAGCCAGGTTCTCGCTGGGATGAGGGTTTAACAGACAATGTACTGTAGTTGGACCCATCACAGTCAGCACATCAGTGTTAGGTGCATTTGATTCTGAAAAATAACGTGTGGGGATCAAAGAAGTTTTGAGATGGATTAGAATTTGTATATTTCAAAGAAGTGTTCTAGAAGAGTGGAAATGCTCCCTGGGAATGTATCAGATTACAGGAGAAAGGGGTATACATAGTTCTTTAAAAAAAGAACTTTTCTTTATTAAAAAAAAATCCTGTTTAGAAATATAAAGATGCCAGGTGAAAAATTCCACAGTATCTTTCTTTAAATAAAAACAAAACCAGTTTTTTAAGGAATAACTATTATGCAAAAACTGCACTATTTAAGGTAAATAATTTGATTTATGTATATATACACCTGTGAAACTATCACTACAATTAAGATAATAAACATATCCATCACCTCCAAGAGTTTCCTCATGCTCTCCACCCACTTTGTGCGGTAAGAACATTTAACACAAGATTTACTCTTGTAACAAAAATTTGAAGTGCACCTTATGGCATTATTACCTATCAGCATTACATTGTACTGCAGATCTCTGCAGCTGGTTCATCTAGAATATCTGAAATCTTATACCTATTGAACAATAGCTCCCTATATCCTTGTTTCCCAAGCCACAGCATCATTCTAAGTTTAGGTGTATATGCAGGAAATAAAATAGTCAAAGTTGAAAAGAAGGGAAAGAAGGAAAAAATAACCACAGGAAAAAAGAGAGAACAAAATAAGATGACAGAAACAATTCAAAATAGAAAATAACAGTAAATGGTCTGAAGTTACCAGTTAATGACAGAGTTTGTCATGTTGAATTTAAATAAGAATCCAGCAACTGATGGATTATAAGAGACAGGCCCAAAATACAGTATTAGAATTAAGATGAAAAAAAAATGGAAATAAAGGTATGGAAAAAGATTTACCAAATATTTGCAAAAAAAAAAAAAGTACACTCATATACATGTGTGCATATATGTATATATGTATGTGTGTCAATTCTCATATATGTATATATGTGTGTATATTCATGTACATATGTTTGTGTACATATATTCATATATCTGTATATATCCATAATATATGTGCATACACATTTATATGTATAAAAATAATTCCAAATATTTTCAAAAGGATTATTTTAAACAATTCGTATAGCATAATGGACACCAGAAAATACATACAATATTATTATTAATAAAAACAATGCTTATTATATAATCAGTCTTAAATGATTATATTGGAAAATAAGAAAAATTGAAAATTAAAAAAACTTTGCAACTCAAAATTGTAAGAAGAAATAACTCAAGAAATGCGGGAGAGTGTAATTAATAATAGCAGATATTAATGGTGAAGGAAACAATGTACAATAGGCCAAATCAGGTTATTTCAAAAATAGATAAATTTTTGAAAAAACTGATTGAGAATATAAGGGGAAAAGCTCATGAAAAAGTATTAGAAATAAAAAAGCTGACATACTGCAAGTATAGAAATTTTAAAATAGCATAATCCATTAAAAACTCTATAACTGTAAATTTATTTTTTATTGTTTGGGATCCATTGAGGGTACAATGAATTAGGTTACACTGATTGTATTTGTTAGATAGAATCCCTCTTATAATTGTGTCCTGCCCCCAAGAGGTGTGCCATACACCATGACCCCCATTCCCCTATTGCCTCCCCTCTCCCCTGTCTCCCATTTCCCCTACCCCACCCCACATATTAGTTCATCCACTGCCTTTATATTAGAATTGAGTACATTGGATTCTTGTTTCTCCATTCTTGTGATGTTTTACTAAGAAGAATGTGTTCTACCTCTATCCGGGTTAATATAAGAGTTGTAAAATCTCTTTTTTAATGGCTGAATAGTATTCTATGGTGTACATATACCACAGCTTGTTAATTCATTCCTGGGTTGGTAGGCATTTAGGTTGTTTGCACAAATGTAGGCAAATGAATAATTTCTTAGAAAGCTATGACTTACCAACACTAAGAAAGAAATAGAAAACTTGGAGATATATATATTTATTATATATATATAAATATGTATACACACACACACACACACATATAACCATTAATTAGATAAGTAGTTAAAAATCTATCTAAAAAATTAGAAAAGTTAAAATAATATTGTTCAAATGTCTCTTTACAGGTAAGTTTTATAAAACATTCAGAAAACATCTAATTCCAAGTTTATACAAACTATGCTAGAGAACATAGAAAAAGAAAATGCTTTCTAGCTCGTTTTAAAGGTCAAGCATAATCTTGATATTTAAGTCAGATAGGAGGGAAAAAATTAGAACTTCATGTCACTGATAAATCATGATTAAATTATGTTTTAAACAAAAGCTGAACCTAGGAATGTTTAAGAAAAAAAACAGTATGAGCCATTTGGGTTTATTTCAAGAATATATTAGAAAATTTATTAATGCAACTTATCACATTACTAGATGAATGGAGACAAAACATGTTGGGTGTAGAAAAAGCAAACAACTATGATCCAAAGGTCCTAGAAAACTAGCAATAATAATAAAAATGTTCATAACTATATGTAGGTATGTACCAGAAACAGAAAGCAAATACAATGCTTGATGGGGACGTATTAGACATATTTCTTCTAAATCCAGGATAAACCAAAGTTGCCATTTATAATTTGTAAATTTTTTTTTTTTGTGGTAGGCTCTAACCTGTGTAATGAGACACAAAAATGTAAATAAACTTGTAGGAATTGCAAAGAAAGAAACAAAACTATCATTCTTTTTCAGATTTGATTATTTTCTACATGTAAGAACAAGAGAATCTATAGATGAGCTAATGGGAATAGCACAGAATTAAAAGGATTTGATATAGTGACTGGATGCTAGACCAACATACAAAATATATAAAATATTTAAATATAAAATATATTAAAATATTTAATATTTCTTTACATCAACCACAGAAAATATATTATAAAAAGATAATATTGACAATATCCAAATTAAAGAACATATTTTTATGGAAAAATATAAATACTGAAAACCCAAATAAATGGAGATATATCCTTTTGATGGAAAGTATCAAATAGTAAATACCTTCATTTTCTAAAATTAATCCCCAAATCCATATCACTTCCATACAAATTCCCACTAGGATTTCCCATTGATCTTGACAAGCTGATTCGAAAGCTTATATGGAAGAACAAGTGACCAAAAATGTTCAAGGTAATTTCAAAAAGAAGATGAAAAGTAGGGAGACCCCAATTACCGGATGTCAAGAATCATTGTAATATTTTACTAATTAAATCAGCGTGCTATTAACACAGAGATAGAAACATAAAATATAGTAGGAAACTTGTTCAGAAATACACACATGGATAGTTGATACATTATTAGAACTACTAATATTGCAGATCAGAGGAGAAAAAAGGGATTATTGAAGAAGTGTTTCTGGAACAATTAGTTATCCTTATGAATAAGGTGAAATTGGAACCATTCCCTATACCATATTCTAAGAACACTCCTGTTTGGATTAAAAATCTATGTGAAAAACAAAACTATTTTTAGAATACAATACAGTAGAGTATCAGTATGACTCTGGTGTAGAGAAGTATTTATGAAATGAAAAGCAAAGGGAAAGATTGGTAAGTGAGCTATGGTAAATATTTAAATCTCTAGGCATTAAAGGACACTAAAAAGAGGGTGAGAAGGTATTTGTCACAGAAAGATACAAGATTTTTGAAACAAATTAAGATTATGCAGCAGACTTAGAAAACTGCTGGAAGACAAGAGGATAAATACAATTATGATTTAATAATAAGCAAAAGATATAAGACAAATCACTGAATAGAAAATGCAAAATGCCAACCAACCTAAAAAAAATGCTTAAAATCTATAGTATACGGGAAAATGCAAATTAGAACTGCAAGGAGGTAATATTTAGTACAAATGAGACTGACAAAATGAAAACGATTAAGGATTTCAAGTGTTGCAGGGAAGTGGAACCACAAGCATTCACATACACTGCTGGGAGAAGTGTAAATTGATACAATGACTTGGGAGAGCAATCGACAAAGCTAGTAAAAGCCTGCCCACCCTATGACCCATGCATTAAAATGTTCACTGAAGCATCGCTTGTAATGGCTGAAAAATTGGAGACAACATGAATGTCCATTAAAAGGAGAAAAGATTAATCAATACTTGAATATTCATACACCAGAATCCTTCACAGTGGTTAAAATTAATGAACTAGAGATAAATGTATCCATATGAATAAATTATAAAAACATAAAGCTAAGTGAAGAAAATGAATGGGAAAGGAATGTTGTGTTAGTGCAGGTTCTCTATAAAGCAAAGGCCAAGACAAGATCAGGTGTGCAAGAAATTTACTGGGGGGAATGCCTGTGAAGGAGAAGGGGACGTGAAGGTGGGGAGGGCTTTCAGACAACGTTGCCAGGTCTAAGCTCTGTGGATAAGCCAGACTGGTGGAGAGAATTCAGGAGCCAAAGTCGTCCATTAAAGAAGTTCTCTATCTTGTAGAATGGGCCTGATTTAGTAACACTTTGTCCTGGGTTATTGGCTAGGAGCAGTCTGTGGAAAGCATGGCACAGGTAGGGGTGGAACCAAAGGGGGCAACAACTATGGCAGTGAGGCAGTTATGCCCTCCTCCTCCTCCTGAGCAGAAGACTTAACTGGCACATTTTCATAGCCACCACAAAGGTGTATAGAATGATTCTGACTATGTAAACGCAAAACCTGCAATGAGATTCTGTGTGTTGTTTGTGGGTACATACCTATACAGGACAAATGTCAGAACATGCCTTGGAATACAGGCTAAATTTGGATAATGTTTGGCTATTGGGAGTTGGGGGAAAGGACAATGAGAACAGACAGGGATGCTTGAAGGATTCGTTTTGTAAATTTTTAGTTTTTAAAATCAGATGGTGATTCTGATGATATTTACCACATTATTATTGTCATAATATACTTTGTAATAATTGTATAGTAAAGCTAATTATTTTATGAAACAATATAGTGTGTTCTAAAAATGGTTGGGAAATCTTTTTTAATGGGAAAATAAATAAGGTAGGTATATAATTCAGAACTGTTATTTAAGACAATTGACGTAAGTCAAGTTCTATAAGATAAAATAATAAGCAATGGCAAGAATGACTTCTTTTTTTCATTTTGAGGCACAGCAGAGAAAGTTTTTTTAGAGTCACAGAATAATCTGTATCGCAACAATTGCAGATGCCCCAGAGTACAAACATGACTCTCCTTGTCTGCAGGAGGGGAAGGTTGAACAATGCAATGGATGCTATTTTTCTGTCATTGTTTCATTATTAATATTTGGTTCCTGGTGTTAGCATTTTACAGAGATAACTAAGAGTTTAAACATATCCCATTAAGAAGAGACAAAGACAATTTAATTTGTAAATCCCACTGCTTTGGCATCTAGAATTCAGCCCATTATTTCATAGTCAATGTAGGGTATTATGTATTGCAGTAAAAATAAGCAGAAAATCCTTTATAGTTTCCACCATGTGCCAGGGACTGTTGTAAACCTTTCATTTCCAAGCTTCATTCTCCCAACTACTTTATGAGTTAAATAATATCCTAATTTTTCATTTTGAAAATAAAGACACAAAGAGTTTAAGAAAGTTACACAAGTTTGTTCAGCTAGCAAACTCCATACGATGGCTTCTAAGTCTTGTACGATCATGTCTCCTGCCTAGCTCAACCTCACAGCATGCCATGTACAGTGACATAGGCCTTGTTTTAGTTCCCTGAGCACATCAGGCCGTTTCTTGCCTCAAGATGTTCACACTTGATGATTTTGTGACTTGGAATGTAACTTCTTCCACTGTTCCCTTTGGTGAAGTATTCAAAACGTTTGCCTTGGTCGTATTATTGAGTTGTAGGAGTTATATATTCTGAATACTAGTATTTTTAAGTTTCGGAACAATATCTTTTCAAGGGCAAAGTTTCTAATATTTGTAAACAGATATCTGATGAGGAACTTTCACCTAAATTCACCACGGAAGATATCCGAGTAGCAAATAATCCAATGAAAAGATGTTTAACATCATTATTCATTAGGGAAATACAGACTAAAAGTGCATTTAGATACTGATATACTCCCACTATAATGGATGAGATAGAGAAAATTTGGCTATCCCAAATGTTGGGGAAGATGTGAAGTAACAAGGACTCTCACTCATGCCAATCTGATGGATGTAGAAAGTGGTGCGATAACTTTGGAAAAATCCTTGATAGTTTTAAAAAAGTTAAACATCTACCGTATGACCCAGACATTCCCTTCCTAGATACTTACCCAACTGAAAAAAAAAAAACAACCCATATGTCAAAATAAAACCAAACTTATACTAATTTTGTTTCATTACTTGGCCAACATCTTTTGCATAGCCTACCCCACGCTTGCTTAATTATACATTTTTTTTCTTCCTGGTTTATGAGAACTCAAATATTTATTTTTGGCTCCGTGCCCTCTGGAATTGGTAGCCTCTGTGTCTTTTAGGCTTTTCTTTACATGTTCCTAAGTAGTTTCCTCGACTGTGTTGGTTGGTACCCAGGTGGAGACTGGAAGGGAGCCTTCTGCAGCTCTCCGAGGATCACTCTCATGTGCCACTTTCCCCTCTCTGGTGCTCTGCTCCACAGACTCTAGCCTTTTTGGCCTCTTTAAACGCCCAACTCTCTCTCTCTTCAACTCAGTATGATCACGGTGCTCCACTTGGTTTTCCCCTTCCTGTGTTGAGGCCTAGAAACCGCCTCAAGGCAGTAAGCTGTGCAATCACAGGGCACATTTCATTTCCTTCCCTTCTTTCAGGGATCACATTCCTGTGCTACCTCATGTCCAATGTCTGAAAAACATTTTTCTGTTTTTCTTCAGCTTACACAGTTTGGAAGTTTATAATCCTTGTCGGCTTCTTTGTTCAGAGTCTATGTCCTCTACTACGTAGTTAAAACCTGCACGGGAACTATGTCAGATTCACTTTTGTATTTTTTTTTTTTTTTTTGTAGTGACAGAGTTTCACTTCATGGCCCCCAGTAGAGTGCCATGGCGTCACACAGCTCACAGCAACCTCCAACTCCTGGGCTCAGGAGATTCTCTTGCCTCAGCCTCCCGAGTAGCTGGGACCACAGGCGCCTGCCACAATGCCCAGCTATTTTTTTGTTGCATTTTGGCCAGGGGCCGGGCTTGAACCCGCCACCATCGGTGTATGGGACCTGCGCCCTACCCACTGAGCTAGAGGCACCGCCCCACTTTTCTATTCTGAATGCCCAATCCAGTGCGTGGCATATGGTACAATTCGAAGTATTTTTTTCTTTTTTAACACAAAAACACTCACAGTGCAGGACAATATTTTTTTGTGTGTCACATCTCTGTCAGGGCATTTTTATTTGTCTTTATTTTAAATTATTTTGGTGGAATATTGCTGAAATGAAGCAGTATTAGAAATACAGGCCAATTAACTCAAAAGTATTTTTATATAGTTAGTTAACAGAGAGCAACATTCACTTACAAAGGAACGTGAGATCTTCCAAAATGACAGATTCTAACTTGCGTGCATTTCTACCTATCGTAACAAGTGTGTGTATCCGTGTGCACGCGCTCTGGAGAATGGCTCACTTAGATTCCTTTGATATCACCGAACCCAAATCCCTCTCCTTTGTTACACATGTAATCACAATTATAAATAGAGTTTGTAGATCTCCAGAATTTTTTCCGTAATTTTATTTATAAAACTTACCTTTACATTTTCAAAACTGTGTTAAGAGAACGCACATTTATGACTTACAACTTGCATATCCTTTTATTAATATGAAGAATTCCTCTTTGTCTCTTTTAATACTTTTTTTTGCTTTAAT
This sequence comes from Perodicticus potto, assembly GCA_963574655.1. Lineage (NCBI taxonomy): Eukaryota > Metazoa > Chordata > Mammalia > Primates > Lorisidae > Perodicticus > Perodicticus potto. The sequence goes on along the minus strand of CAUYRH010157820.1, from coordinate 22,944 downwards.
TTTATGTTGCCTCATATTTGTATTGCTACAGGTATCCTTTGGGGGGATTATTTTCCTCTTCTTTTTGTAACCCCTTCATTTTCAGTCTTCCTATGCCTTTAGTTTTTCTTCTCCATTTATTAGTTGAGTTTAATACTTTTAAATTCATTATGATTCCTAATTTGTTTATGCTTGTTCTTTCCATCTAATTTTGTATTTTTATTTTCTCTGCTTTTTTATGTTTCTGTTGCTGTATTTGTAATTATCCCCAAATTCAGTGGCTTGGAGCCATAATAATTGATTAGTTACTTCTCATGGTTTCTGTGAATCAAGAATTCAGATAGGGTAGAGCAGAGATAGTTTTTCTGTTTTCTTCAATGTTTTGTTCCTCAATTGGGAAACTCAATGGCTGAATGCTAGAATCATTTGAAAGCTTATTCAGTCATAAGCTCCTGCTAAAGTTGGCTGGAAAACTAGCTGGGGCCATTTGCATCAGCAACCTCATGTGGACTCTCCATGTGGGTTGGGAATTCTTACACTATGATGACTGGGTTCAGAGGCCTAGTGTATAAAGAGAAGGCCAATTAGAAGCCATTTTGTCTTTTATAACTTAAGCCTCAGAAGTCATGAACATGATATCCATGGAATTCTATCAGTTGATGCCATTATATAGTTCTATCCAGGTTAAAGAGAAGGAAATATAAACTCTATCTTTCAATGGAGATGCGTCAACAGTAGAATATAAAAGAGTATACATAGTGGTGCAGTCACCTTTGGCAAATACAGTGTGCCACATCTGGTTTATACTTTTCCTTTCTCCTTTTTTATATATCTTGTTAAACTGATACAGTTTGAATTGTTCTCTTTTCCCTCACTATTGCCTTCAAAGTTATACATTTGATTTTTTGTTTTTAAATTTTAATATATATACACACATATGTCACTTGTCACTCACTCACTGACTTACCCAGAACAAATTCCAGTCCTGTAAGCTCCATTCACAGTAAGTGCCCTAGACAGGTGTATCATCCTTTATCTTGTATATCATATTTTTCTGTACCTTTCATATGTTTAGATACAAAAGTACTTACAATTGTGTTGTAGTTCTCAACAGTCTTCCGTATAGTGGTGAGTTGTACAGGTTTGTAGCCTAGGAGCAATATGCTCTACCACGTAGCCTAGGCATGTAGTAGGCTGCACCATCTAGTGTAAGTACACTCTATGGTGTTCGCACAAAGGCACAATAGCATTTCTCAGAATGCCTCCCTGTTGTTAAGAGATGCGTAATTGTATTATAAATCATTATTTATGGTCTTATTTGTTCTTTAACAACATGACATAGATAAAACAATTTAATCATTTCATTCAAGATAGAAAATAGAAGCAAAGAAACCTATGAGTGATCTGACATAGCTCAACTAATGACGACATCCATCTCAGCAAAAACCTTGCTGGAGCTTTGCTCTTCTACTGGAATAAATTTGTGTACTCATCTTGACATTTGCAAAAGTTAGCATAGTGTGGTACATCAGTTATGAATTGCATTCACCTGTGAGCAAGAGAATTGTAAAAATAATAATTTGAAATATGAGGGCTTTTATTTTTCCAGCATAAGATAAGTTTGGTATCCATGACTGGCATTGTAGGTTTTTTATTTCTTCATAGTAGTCACTTATCTATCCCCTCAGTCACTAGATAGATAATTCATGCTGGTTTTATATCAGAATTCCATGCAAGACAAAGGTGTTGGACATCAGAAAAGGACATTCCCTAAAGCTGTTGGCCATCTTCTGAATAATTTTTCCAAATGTCTGCTCTTCAACTTCTATTTACATCTCACTGACCCAAATTGTGTCACATAGCCATTGCCATTGGTAGGAGAGTCTGAGAAGTGTGTTTCTCTTTTTTTTAATTTTAGACACATTATGGCTCCCAAAAAGATTTTAATTCAGTTTTTCAGGAAGAAGAGAGAATAAAAATTGGGTAGGCAAATGGTAGTCTTCAGTACACTCAATTAAAAAAATATTCTTCAATCACTCTACTTTTTATCTATAGTTTTGATTTCTTTCTTGGCAATTGTGATTATCTGATATAAGTAATTCACAAATATAAATGACATTGGTATAAACTTTCTTTTCTTCCCTCTTTAGAAAATTTTTAAATTGTCATTATTGTCCAAGAACCTTGGCCCTTTTCTTATAGTGGCACCAATCTGATTGGTCATGGCAGGGATAGAAGTTTACATTTGCAGAGATAAAAAATTCATTAGAAATTCTACTTGCATTGATTTGGAAGGCTTTATAGGCATTTTGAGAAGACTACGTAGGTCATCCGGAAGAGTCATTTGTCCCTTGAGTCACGTGGGAGAAGGGTAGGACACAACACAACACACACACATGCACACACATGAACACACACATGTGTGCATATACACACGCGAACACACACATGTGCATACACACACAAGGAAACCTTTCTTAGCACAGAATCTTTTGATTTCGATACATCTATTTTAAAAAAACTTTCTGGTGCAAAGCATAATGGTGAAAAAAATGAGCTCTTGATTAAGACTGCCTGCGTGTGATGCATGAATCTAAAAACCTATTGCCATATCTTCTATGGCCGAGTTATTTAATTTTTCTCTACCTCAACTTTCTGACTGGTAAAACAGAATTAATATTAGCTACTTCATAGGGTTTTAATGAAATAACAGAGATAAACCACTTATAACAGAGCTATGCACATCCTAAATACTCAAAGAATGTCAGAGTTCTTGCTAATACTTGAGAGACTGAGAGCAAGTGCAGAGTATTTGAGAGGTGTTGTTCTATGTGTGACTGTTCCTTACTCATTTGTCAGCATGTCCCGAAGGAGGGCTGGTGAGTGTACAGGTTATCAGGGGAAATGGCCTAATGCAATTGAAAAAGCCAAGCCCAGCGCTCTCAGAGATTTGTATATGAGCTTGGGGAAGTCACTTTATCTTACAGAGCCTCAGTTTCCTTTCCTTTCTGACAAGGATATTAATCCTTGTTGTTTCTCCCCCCTAGGATTGTCATAAGATAGAATGCCTTATAAATTATAAAGTGCTGTTGCTGTCTCGTATCTTTTCTGAGAGCAGCTGTGTATAAATTATGAATAAAAAGCACTATGCAAATATAAGGAATTATTACTGTTGTATATTCTGGAGGTGCCATTCTGATATATGCGCCCACTTAGTATTGGTGTGTGTGTTTGCCAGTGAAGGAAGCCACTCGCTCCAAACGACTATGGATATGTATGTGTTTGCGAGAATGAAATGCACAAATATTGAAAAATGTAATGCTTTATGACAAGTTGATTGTCTCTTGGAAGGAAAAGGTAAAGAAAACTCTTCAATTGTCCTGAATACCAAATCAACTGTTAGATTCTACCAGAACACCCAACCACAGCAGGCTGTAAGCACGCAGCCATTTATCTATCAGTCCTGACAGACAGTGACCAATTTGAATGTGTAAATCGCTTGGAAGAGCAGTTCCTTGAACACAGAACGGTTTTGGGAAAATTTTCTAGGTGTATGTGTTATTTAGCCTTTAAACTGAAAACCCCTTTTTGGGTAAAGTAGAGGTAACCTTGTCATGATGCACTGATTTGTACTCTTTGGGGACTGCTGTCCAGTGGTCTTCCCTTCTACTTAGGTTTGAAGAGGTGAAAAGGCATTGGCATATCTTACTTGGTTTGGTTTGATGAGAGATGGTCTTGTGAGAGGGCTACAGTATTTTCTTAATTAAACCCATATTCTTAGACTTGATCTGTAAAGCCTATCCTGTTTGGTCCTTCCTTACTTTTCTAGCTACATCTTTTTCTGCTTTCTGTTGGCAATGTGTACCCCAATCTTTCTTACCAATGTACAGTTCCCTGAACAATCATGTCCACCCTCCTCCTTTGAAAATGCTTTTCCTCTGCCTGAAGCATTCATCCTTTTAAACCTGTCCCTTCACTCTCCTCCAGCAAGTCTCCTCTAGCTCCCCAAGACTAATCACAAGTACCTCCTCTGTGGTCTCCTAAGGTAGCCACTATAGGACAGGTGTCTAAGATTGGACCATAATTTCTTGTTTACTTGTCTGTCTCTTGTCCTAGGCCACAAGCAACTTGAGTGCAGGGAATTGCATACACTAAATTTCAGTTTTAACTGTGTCATATGATCTTGATCGAGACTGCCTTTGTAAGGCTTATTTTTTTCATCTGTAAAATTGTTAGAATAAAGCCTGTTATTTTAACATTGCAGAATATGATAAAAATAAAAAATAAAAAGGTGAAAGCAGATTGAAAGCAAAATAAACTTAAATGTAAAATGACTTCTCTCTTTTTTTTTTCTTTTTTTTACAAAAGTGCTATGGAAATACGGCATTTATAATTATTTATATCTTTTTGATAAAAAAAATACCTTGATATTCCACCCTAGAAGAAGATACAGAAAGTTGGGAGATGGCCATTCTAATTGAAATAGAAGAGATTCTAGGTTCCTTAGAGATCAGGATAAAATCATCTCTATGCTTCTGGATCTTGGACTTAGGCTAGCGTAACTTGCATTATTTCCACAGTAAATACTTCAAGAAATACAGTAGGCACTAAGTTACTATGTTAAATAATTTTGACATGTATTTTGGGAGAATCACTATAATTAGGAAGTCAGAAATAGTTTTGATGCAGTGAGCATCATGGTAACGAAGTCTTATTTGGGAAAACATTTGCTTGAAGCAACACCCCTCTTTCTGGTCTGTATCACTTGAGAATTGAGACAAATGAGTGAGGCAAATGAGAGACAAAAACATCACCCTTATTATTCAATAAAACTGATAATGTAGAGTGTGGTTTATAACTAAAGTTTATTCATTGTTTTCCAAGGGGTATATATTCTAAGAAATGCATCATTAGGCAATTGTATCATTATGCAAACATTGTAATGTGTACTACACAAATGTAGGTGGTATAGTCTACTCCACACTTAGCCTAACCTGTGTAGTCTGCTGCTCCTGTGCTACAAAGTTGATGGCCTATTACTGTACTGAAGATTACAGGAAATTATAACACAATGGTAAGTATTTGTGTATCTAAAAATATCTAAACATAGAAAAAAGCACAGTAAAATATGGTATTATAATCCTATGGAATATATGTGGTCTACTGTTGACTGAAATGTCATTATATGGGGCATGAGTATACACACAAGTAAATGTAGTGCTGAACTACAGAATTACATAGATGTTTCATCTAGTTGCAGGTAGTGATAGACCTTTGTGGAAGTATCAAAAACATAGAGGGGCAAAGCTGTGCACATACTTCTTTTTGAGATTGCTGACACCTAATTGGACATAGAAAGGGAAGATTATAATTTATTTCTGCTCAGATAACTTTTTCCCAACTCACTAATCAGATTAAGTGGCTTTGCTTCTGAGGCAGACAAGGGATGATGTCAAGAGTTTTATGTTGGTCAAGATTCTTTGTCATGTAAATAACAAAACTGAAGTGAAAAGAAGGCTTCACCTAGTTACATGAGTCCATCAGCCTATTTGTTCCTCTTGGGGAGTAGATTTTTTGCCATTTCTAAGGGATTATTTATTTTGAATGGTTCATTTACCTGTGTTGCATTGTGATACCATCACCTATCTCAGATATTAAGACTTTTACCAGCTAGGAATGAAGAGGTTCTTGCCTCTGCCCATGGTCTCACCTTTCATATAGAAAACTAAGCTCGTAGTTGTTACAGCCATCAGATGGTTAGTATTACTATGCATTGACTTTGAGCCATAAGCTTTACATACTTTGCAACAACCCAGAGATAGTTGTCATTTATTCATTTTTTTTTTTTGGATATAGGAACTAAAGATCAGAGAGTTGCTCAACATAGTAAAGATAGTAAGTGGGATTCAAAGTCAGACCGAGTCCAATGTTCATTCTATTTTTCTTCTTTATTGTGAAAATGAAACAAAATAAAGTCAGAAACTAGAGAAGTCATGTTCTTTTTCAGTTGTTCTCTGGCCCTGAGTGTATATGACTAGTGTGATTCCATCTCAAACCCAAGTAGACTTACAGCTTAATTCTTGGGTCTTTTTTCTTTTATTATTATTAAATCATAGCCGTGTACCTTAATGCAATTGTGAGGTACAATGTGCTAGTTTTATATACAATTTGAAATATTTTCATCTAATTGGTTAACATAGCCTTCACGGTATTTTCTTAGTTATTGTTAAGACATTTATATTCTCCATTTAGTAAATTTCACATGTACCCTTATAAGATGCACCGTAGGTGTGGTCCCACCAATTACCCTCCCTCTACCCATTTTACTAGGCTGGAAGTGTGTTGATTACTCCATCCCTTTACTGTTGCATATGTTTGTACATAGATAATGTAGATAATTTACAGAGGTATAAACCTCTGCATACCTTAGTGGCTGCTGTACCTGTTATCAACTAATTTGGAAAAACTTTTCCAAGGAGCAGGAGATTTACTACCATGACACGAGAAAATTTTAGGTGGCACACAGACAACATTTAAATCAAAGCAATTTTAATGTGTTAGAAAAAAATTTACTGCCAGTATCTATCCATAGATTTTTATTGAGATTTCTTAACACAAGGCCTAAGTACCTATTTAAACATAAAAAGGAGTCCATTAAAACATTAAATAAATGTTACAAGTGTTATGCAGATATGTAAGAAATTGGAAGATGTCTGAAATTTGGGAAATGCTGCCCTAGAATAATGAAGATAGTTTAATACTATTCTGGGGAAAGAAGTCCTGTTTCTCTCCCATTTGCTGTATGTAGAAAGAGGATTTTATTTAGGAAAAAAGGTACCTACTCAGCAATACTAAGCAGTGTTGTCGAGGGCAAGCCCATTACTCAATTCTCATCAGAAATTATCTGATTCCAAGCATAACAAATGTAAATGAATGTGGATATTAGGAGGAGAGTGGTATAGGAAGTAAGGCAGATATAAAGTTGATATAATTTCACAGGTATTTCAATCCTCAGAATTTCTTGTAGGTAAAACATTGTCTTGGTTAACAAGAACACTTTGGGAAGTGATGTAGATGGGAAATCATGTCTCTGCATCCACTCTCCGCCTTCCATCCCATCTTCAATGCTATATTCCTGCTCCTGTAGGAATAAGAGTTGAGATGGAGGAAGGTCAATCACTTCTGCATTACAGGCAGGGGAAAATTCTATTGTTTTCGCTCTAAAAAGGCTGAAGGATGGCAAACAGGCACCAAATGAATTAAGTCTGGGATACTCAGGACTCGTAAAAAAAGAATCTTGTTTGGGGGTTCCCTTAAGCTTCTGATCAAGTGGTATGCATTGTTATACAAATCCCTCATAACCCCTCTTTTATCTTTGACAGAAACATGGGGAAAATTTTACTATGCTTGTGTGTGTGTATGTGTGTGTGTGGTTTTTGTCATGGAAACCAAGAGTTATTGAATTTGTCAGGGTCAAACATTTTGGGACGGAAGTAAGCCCTCTTATGCTGCGGAAGCTGAGAGATGTATTCACTTGCAGAAATATTCAACCTATTCACTTGCAGAAATATAAAGGCTATTTAGATTCTCCTTGGAATTGGGATTGTGAATTAGAGACAATTCAATCTAGATTTTCAAGGACTAGTATGAACTTGGTTAGTATTTGGATTATATTAAAAAAATTATCAAGTACCTCAAAAATGTGAGACTCTGTAAGAAGCACTGTGGTATGATATAGAAATGGAATTCTGTGAGAACAACAATTTTTTCCTTTGGCTTGATTGTGCCTGAGACTTCTCTTACTGGTCCCTGGGGAAGGTGCTTTATCCAGGTGTGAACATAAGAACTTCAACAGTGGTTAAGTCAAAGAAAGTCCAGATCAGTTCAATGTGACTCAACCTTGGATCTTTTTCTGGGAAGTAGAAACTGCTTCCATTAGAGCAACTTGGATCCTGAAAGAGAAGAAGGGAGTCTACCTAAAAAAAAAATTAGAGAAGAGAGTACAACCTGGGAAAGAAGACAACACAAGAGGAATGAAAGAATTAATGAAATGATTCGACTCCTGAATTGAACCATGGCTGAAGACATAATTTTTATGGAGTTTTAAGTTTATGAGCTAATAAATCCCTTTTAATGCTTAAGCCAGTTTGAAATGATCTCTGCCATTTGCCTTCAAATATTCTCGTCTAACATTGGCCTGAACAAAGGAAATGGAAATAAATATCAGGGGGTAGACGTGAGAGAAATGATAAAGAGAAAGTTGACATGATTTCATCGCACAAGTTGAAGTGGAACTTTGAAGAGGAAATGCGGCTTTGGGATTGACATCCTGAGTGGCAGAGTAATCATAATAAAGATTGTTTTCCACTGTGCAGGGTTTCTTGCTTTGTCCCTTTAGATATCCTTTCCTGCCTTTTTCATCTTGCTCTTTGTCCAGGAGTCTGACATGTTTGAATTATCTGTATAGTCACTGGTGCTGGCAGGATGTGAACAATGGGGAGAAATCGGAGTACATACCTCTGGTCCCCTTACTTGCCACCCAGGGTTCACTGTGAAAGAAGGTTATTGCTCTTCCCAAGGTAGCCTGATCTTCATGATTCTGTTATTCTGAGTTCTTTCGTTAATCTCTCCCACTTTACCTCATTTCAGGGTCAGAAGTCGTGATGGTGCTAATCTCAGGTTCCTACACTGCCCTTTATGATTTCTTTTCTCCCACCCACCTTTGTAATTAGGCCTTTAGTAAAGCAATCCCATTGTAATTATCCTAATTGGAGTGTTCCATTTACTTCTGCTTGAAATACCAAAGGAGAGATGTTTACCCTCGATGTGTAATTCATTAACAGATTTCTTGACCATAGGGAGTGCTTTACAGTTTTCAAATTTGTACCAATTATTCTCACAATAACCTCATGAAGTAGGCAGGTCAGGTAATCTTATTCTCATTTTATAAAAGAAACCAAGACTTGAGTAAGAAAATTGATGTTCAAGTTCACACAACTAATAGTCTACCCTTGAACCTATGCCTTCTGACTCCAGTTGGTCTGTGTTTACTCTATTACACCTTGATTTATCGGAAATGAATTAATTTGATTAAATCCATTGTATTTTACTGTTTTCTCTTTTATCTCTAAGTCAATACCTAGGTCTAACAGGAATAAACATAAACATAGGTAGCTCCCCATTAGATAGATGCCACTGAAATGTGGTAAATGCCAGACAGAAAAGGGGGAAATATTGTGTAAGGGGGAAAATAATGTATCTAGATTTTGCATAAGAAAAGCTACCTTAAATAGATTTCAAAAATGGGAGAAAATATTTAGAGTTATGTTTGTACATGTTAAAACGACTAATAGTTCAATGTGATTTATGTAGTCAGGGTAGGCTAAAACTTCACCAGTATAATAGCTGAGTTGTTTGTCTTAGCAAGTTTCCTGTTATTGGCAATCAATAATGCAGCTGAAATGACTGATAGCCTTGTTTTCTTGTGGTGCCTCAGCTGGCTTAAATTATTTATTTGACATATAGCCTCTTGGCAGACATAAGGAAACCAATGATAATATGTTTGCGTTACTTAGATGTGTATCTGGGAGGGAAAAAAATGGGTATTCTTTTTTTCTGTCCCTGATTTTTGGGCACATTACATAGGTAAAGATACATTTTACAGAATTGTAATTATCATCAGCTACAAACGAGGATGAAAGAGGGTATGAGGTTTTGAAAATTTTATTCTGGTTGTCCTAAAATGAAATAAACATTTTTACTGTCAAGAGCATGATGCATTGGCCACCATATGACTTTCCCAGCCATGAGGAATGTATGTAGGCCCGGGACCCAGGAATCTTTGTAACACGCTCTATGGCAACTTATCTGTAAGGATGTGTCTCTTTCCCAATAGACAGGGAGGACCCGGAGGACAAGAATTATGTCTTATTTATCTTTGTAATTCCAGTGTTTGGCACAGAATCTGATGTATAGTAGTCACTTAATAAGTATTTGTTGATGAATGAAAGATAAGTATCAGTGAATCTTGTAAAAAATTTATACCTTTTGCCTTAGGTATGCAAGTTATTAACCTTACTAACTAAGATATTGCTTTGGAAAGAGGGATAAACTAAAAGTGAGATTTTTTTTTCAATATCAGTTACAATAGTAAAGATATTTAAACACTCAAGACTTTAGTTTTCTTTATGTAAAATGGGAAAGATGATAATTTCTTCTTAATGTTATTATGTGATGTCAAAAATGAACTTGAAAAACTTTGTAAACTCTAAATCACTGCATAAGTAAAAATTTGTGAGAGCAGAACTTTACTGATGAAGTTCTTTACCAAATAAATAAATCAATAAATGAACAAATAGACCCTGAATTGTTGTATTTGCCAATGGCCATGGCATAAATACTCCCACCATGGCTGATTTCAAGTTAATAAAGGTTTAAAAGCAAGTTTACAAAATTGTTGCATATTTATTTATTTATTTTTATCTTTTTATCTATGCACAGGACATATTCTTTTTTAATTAAATCATAACTGTGTTCATTGATGCATTTATGGGGTTCAGTGTACTGATTTGATACACAATGTGAAATGCTTACATAATAGTTGCATATTTAACAAGTGACTTTTGTGAGCTGGCTTGTAGCCACCACTTTGTGAGAAGTGGTTTGGCTTAGACAAGTACGATATGTGGTGCTTCTAGTATTTGGTTGGCATTTGAAGATTTTGAGTTGGAAAGGCAATAGAATATTTCTAGTAGGATTAGATTGAGATCTCAGATTTGTGCCTGGTTAAACATATGACACTGTTATAGTGAATATCTTAGTGATGGTAACGTACCCAGAAAGGCTTTTACTCTTAACTTAGAATTTTGGACATTGAAATTGAATTATTCATCCAACAAATATTTATTCAACTTAGGCAGACAGAGAATTTATGCTGAAAAAGTGCTAAAATTGGAGAATGTAGTCATTAGCTGATTTGTGACTCAGGAAATGAATTCAGTGCTATGGTTTGAATGATAATGTGCCCTCCAAAATGCATATTGAAACTTTATTCCCACTGTGGTGGTAGTAAGAGGTGGGGCTGTGGGATGTGATGAAGTCATGAGGGCTCCACCCTCATGAATGTTCAGGGCCTTTATACAAAGGGCTTTCAGGGATGGTTTGCTTTCTTCCTTTCCTCTGTCGTATGAAGATAAAATGTTTGTCTTTTTTGTCCCTCCACTTTCAGCCATATGAGGATGCCAGAGTGAAAAGATGCCATCAATAGAACAGCCCTCACCAGACATGGAAACTTCAGCTTCCAGAACTGTAAGAAATGATTTTCTGCTCTTTATATATTGCCTAGTCTCAGGTATTCATTTCCGTAGCACTACTAAAGACATTCACACTGGCTATTAGAGGGGAAGGTGGGTAATGGAAGGACACCCCGTACTTGACCAGGAAGCCCCAGAATCCAGAATGGCTCTACTGATCTCTTTTCTCTTGCTTGGTATTCAAGATTTCCCATGGTGATTTTTGTTTTTTTTTTTTCTCTCTGTATTAGTCTGCTTCATTTTTTCCCACACTCTTAATGGTTTCTGACTTACAGGTCATAGTTTTTCCTGATAGGCTTAGCTTACCATAATCCATATTTGTGGGGATATGTCAAAGCCTTAGTGTGACTAAGTTAATCTGCAAGTTAGGAAGTGATTGTCAAGTTTATGTGTGCATTAGAATTACCCTGAAGGGATAGTTAAAATTGGATCTGGGAACATAGCTAGAGACATTATAATTCATTATCCTAGACTGGAGTCCAGGAAAATAAGCAACATCGATGACACTAATGCTAATGGTTGAGATGAGACATCTGGGAAACAAAAACCTACTGATTCTTGAAACACCCTCCCTTTTATGGCTCATCTTCATCCTTTAGGTCAGAGGTTCTCAACCTTGGCTGTATCCTGGAATCACTTGGAAGCTTTAAAAAAAAATTCTAAGAGTTAAACTCAAAAAAATTCTAATTAATTGATCTAGGATATGACCTGATCTCAGAATTGTAAAAAAGCTCCTCAAGTGGTTCTACTGTGCAGCCCAGTTTGAGATCCACTGTTACAGAGGGGGCCTCTGAAGGGTTTTAGGCATGTAACCTGTTTAAGACTGAGATGGCCAATCTTGCATTTGAACTACCCTAACAATTGAGTGGAGACGGGAGCTAAGAATGACAAAAGTCCTGTCTCAATCAGAAAAATATCAACAGTAGGCTGAGACCAGAAAGTAGGATATGAAGCAGAAGATTTCAGAGGTAGAACACAATTTTCAGATGAACACAAGAATAATAGTGTGGCCATCGGAATGAATTAGAAAATGAGTGAAAATTGTGAGAGTTAATAAGATAGATAAAGAGAGAAGCTGGATACAAATGGCAGTGATGAAGAGGAGTAGAAGGGATATCTTCATATGTAAGAACCTCAAAGAAAGGTTTTGTGTGTGTGTGTTTAACACAAGAATGGAAGAGCAATAGTCTGCAGGTAAGATATTATGTAACAAGAAGTATTCTGACGGTGAGTAGGCACTTGGGAATGGGTGCTGGTTCATCTGGCAGGCACGGTGCTGGTCCAGAGGGAGACTAGAATCCACTCTTAGTTCCCTGGAGGAGCCTGGGAGAAGGTGAGCTTCCTTTGCAGATACAAACTTTATATGAAGATACCCCTTCTACTCCTCTTCATCGCTACCATTTGTATCCTGGCTAGTTTTTTTGTTTTTTTGTTTTTTTATTTTGAGACAGAGCCTCAAGCTGTCACCCTGGATAGAGTGCTGTGGCTTCACTGCTCACAGCAACCTCCGATTCCTGGGCTCAAGTGAGTCTCCTGCCTCTGCCTCCCAAGTAGCTGGGACTACAGGCGCCGGCCATAATGCCCGGCCATTTGTTGGTTGCAGCTGACATTGTTGTTAGGCGGGCCGGGCTGGATTTGAACCCGCCAGTTTGGGTGTACATGGCTGGTGCCTTAGCCACTTGAGCCACAGGCGCAGAGCCTATCCTGGTTAGTTTTATCTTCTCTGAGCCTCTATAATATAGAGATGAGAGTAGGAGCTGTCTCATACTGTCAGGTTCTTAATATATGCCAGATTTTGGGATTATCTTGTTCAGCTCTGGGAAAAAACTTCCAGTTGCCTCCATTTTTTCACAAAGGGGAAAAGTCCAGAGAGGTAGAGGACTTTCCCGAGGTCACAGAGTGGCAAGTGGTAGAATGAGAACTAACCAAGTGTTCTGCACTACCAGCTCTTCAAGGGCTCTGCTGAAGAATGTGTGGGTGGGTGGGGATGCCACCCTCCAGCTGGAGCACAGCTGCCTTGGACACTGCCATCAGCCAATGGCAACACCCAGGCCTCCCGACTCCCTGTCTAGTGCTCCCTCTTCCTCTGTATGGCCACTGCCCTATGCAGGAGGGGCATCTGCCCTGTGACATGAGTGCCTAGGGAGAAGGTTTGCCCCCAGACTTCTGCGATCACTAATAGAAAGAGGGAAGTGAAGCTAGTTACCTGTACTGCTGCTGACACATATTGTGTGTTTATGGCATGATTTCCTCTAAGCTTAGTAATCCTCTGTGTTAGTCCATCTCTGCTGCTATCACAGAATACCTTAGACTACATGATTTATTTATTTATTTATTTATTTTTTATTTATTTATTCTTTTGAGATAGAGCCTTAAGCTGTTGCCTTGGGTAGAGTGCTGTGGCATCACAGCAACCTCCAACTCCTGGGCTTAAACGATTCTCTTGTCTGAGCCTCCCAAGTAGCTGGGACTATAGGCGCCTGCCACAACACCCGGCTATTTTTTGGTTGCAGTTGTCATTGTTGTTTGGCAGGCCTGGGCTGGATTCGAACCTGCCAGCTCTGGTGTATGTGTCTGGTGCCTTAGCTGCTTGAGCTACAGGCACTGAACCAGACTATATGATTTATATACAACGAATATTTTCTCACAATTCTGGAGGCTGGGAAGTCCAAGCTTAAGGCAGCAGCAGGTTCAGGGAGGGCTTCCCTCTGCTTCCAAGAGAACCCTCACAGCAAAGAATTATCTGGTGTAAAATACCAATAGTGCTGAACTTAAAAATCTCTACCCTAAACTAACACACCGAGTGACTGTTTCCTTGTGAAAACCTCTAGTATCTTTGTCTGACTGGAATGGCCTAGTAGAGTTTGGGTGAGGGAAGGCTGGGAAAATGAGAAACTAGCCCCTGGATGGCTGGAGTTTGGTGTATTTTGCCTGCATCCACCTCTTCCTCTTCCACTCTCTACCTGTTCCATGAGATTTGGCTGCTGTGCCTGCCTTGCAACAAGACTCAGTCAGCAGAAGGGCCTGCAAAAAATGCTGGCTTGGCCAATCTGCAAACTCTTTCCACAGATCATAGTGATACATTCAGGGCTGGCATGTGACTCAAAATAAGCCAATCAGAATTCCCCCTGAGATTTTTCTGCTAGAGGTTCTCCCTTTTCACCAGGGCCAGCAAGCCAGCCAGATGTGAGCCTGGGAATCTTTGTTGCCATGTAAAGAGCAACATCTGACCTGACTGAGAGGTGCTGAGGCAGCAGAGTCCTGACAATATAGTTCAGTAACATGAGTCAGATCCTTCCCTGTTTTGGAATTGGTTTTCTGTCTTGACTAATAGGGTCTTTCCCATAGGGCTGGGAATTTCCTGTTCTTTTATCTCATCTCTAAGTAACACACCCTCTTCACCCTTCAAGAGCCTGGAAGAGGATCCTGCCCACCTGCTCCTGCTCCTGCTCCTGCTCCTGCTCCTGTGTGATGAACTCAGGCTACTCACTTAATGTCTGGCCTGTGGAGAACACCTGACCCAGCCTCTCATGATATAGATGAGGGAACTGTGGCTGGGAGGGATCCATTTCAGTCTTAGTAGAATTCCCCTGGGCAGTGGGTGGTTCCGGTGTCTTTGAAAACCCTCTGTAAGCTATGGATAGCTCCCCAGGGACTCACAAATCTCCTGAAGCCCTCCACCTCCTGCCCTGCCCTAATCTCTCTCTTTTCTCAAAGGGGTTATCTCTGACTTTTGGACTGGGCTTGAATTCTGATCTGCTGCTTCCTAGCTGAGTGAACTTGACCAACTTCTTTCCTCTCTCTGAGCTTTATTTTCCTCATCTGCAAAATGTGGAGAGTGATAACACCAACCCCCAGGCTGTTGTTATTGGTGAAGATTAAAGCAGATGGTATAGGCAAGTCATTCATTCTAGTGTCTGGCACTTAGCAAGTAGTTAATACATTTTGGTAATAATAAGAATATTCTGGAAATACTTTCTGCTTGAAAAGTAAATAAAGGGCAGATGCCCTAGGCCACTCCTCCCATCCCTCCCTTCTTAAACTAGCAGGGTGAGGAATCCTTCCTCTGGTCAGAGGTCAGGAGGTGGGTGTAGAGACTGGACACATTCTCTCCAGCTCCCTCCCTTGTCTGGCCTGTTGGTGCTGGGTGGCAGTGCAGGGCTTAGTGCATGCAGGCTTCCCCAGGCACACCCAGCCCCCCAGCCCGGTAAATCAGCCCATTCCTTAAGCCATGGCAAAACCCACAGGTCACTTCCTGGCAGCTCTAGACAAAGGCCTAGAACCTGCAGTAGGAACTGGCCCCTTATCGCTTCTAAGGCCTGATAGGGAA
This sequence comes from Perodicticus potto, assembly GCA_963574655.1. Classification (NCBI taxonomy): domain Eukaryota; kingdom Metazoa; phylum Chordata; class Mammalia; order Primates; family Lorisidae; genus Perodicticus; species Perodicticus potto. Next base: position 7,323 of record CAUYRH010157820.1, on the reverse strand, counting down.
AAAATAAATAAATAAAAAGAAGTATTCTGCCCCTACCTACTGACCCTGAGAATAGAGGAAGGTAAGTGTGAGTATGAGAGGGGAAGGAAAAGGAGAGGAAAGCAGAAGGTTGGAAAGGTACATTGTCTAGGAAAGACATAGAAACTGCTGGGGCAGGAGATGGAAAGAATCTTCTAGGGCAGTAGTTCTCAACCTTCCTAATGCCGTGACCCTTTAATACAGTTCCTTATGCTATGGTGACCCCTAACCATAAACTTACTTTCATTGCTACTTCATAACTATAATTTTGCTACTGTTATGAATCATAATGTAAATGTATGATATGCTGGTTAGTCTTAGGGGACCCCTGTGAAAGGGTCGTTTGACCCCCAAAGGGGTCGCGACCCAAAAGTTGAGAATTGCTATTCTAGGGTAAAACATACTTTTTGACAATTGAAAGACAGTTACAGAGGGTACATGAGGAGCGTCAACATGGAAATTGAGCTTGGGGTGGCAGGGCCCAAGGCTTGACTCTACTTTCTTTAGAATTAAGGTGGGGGAATGGGGCTTGCCCTGACCAACGTGAAAGCAAGCGGAAGTGATATGTGCCTCTTCTAGATGGAAGCTTTTTAAGCTCGGGTAGGATTTGCCAGACTTTTCTCCCTCTGCTTCAACACCTAGTGATATTTCAAATAATGAAGTGACATTAGCTGGGGTCCTAGAACAGGATCTTTCTACTGACTTAAGATAGGCGTGAGATAGGACAAGGACCAAACCTTAATTTATTTTTTTAAACTGCAGAAATTTTAATTTTACATGGTTGCCTCAGCATAACCATCCTAGACTGCCCTGACTGATGTAGAAACCAGTGTCTAGAAATGGTGCTACCATTAAAAAAAATTAAATATGTGACATTGACTTAGAAAATGAGTTCTAAGAAACAAGATATTGCTTCAAAACCTGGAAAAGTGACAGTTCATGTCATTCCATCCTAAAATACTTGGTACAACTGTCACTTGAGGTGACTTGGGAGGCTGACCATGTATCAATGACTGTGTAGGTTAAGGGTGAAAGATTAGAAAGCAAAGCATTGGTAGCATGCATTGGTTGCTCTATATTTGGGGAAAAAGGAAGGTTTGCAGTCAGGAATGAAAGGAAGTTAAATATATGAAATAAAAACCTTAAGTTAGAAGAATAAACTAATTCCAATCTACAAATGAATAAAAATGTAACTGAGAAAACATGGGTCTAATGACATCTATGCTGCCCAGGGCTGTGGTACAACATGCCACAGAGCAACCTTTTTTTCTTTTTGAGACAGAGTCTCACTTTGTGGCCCTTGGTAGAGTGCCATTGTGTTATAGCTCACAGCAACCTCAACCTCTTGGGTTCAAGCAATTCTCTTGGGCCTGCCAAGTAGTTGGGACAACAGGTGCCTGCCACAACACCCAGCTATTTTTAGAGATGGGGTCTCGCTGTTGCTTAGGCTGGTCTCCAACCTATGAGCTCAGGCCATCCACCCACTTTGACCTCCCAGAGTGCTAGGATTGCAGGCATGAGCTACCGCGACCAGCCTGCCATAGAACAATCTTATGGGTAGGGAGATCAACTGTTCCAGTTTGTTGGGACGTCACAGAGCAAACACCAGGAAAGTTTCAGGCAAGCTGGGAATGTTCAAGGCAAAGTTAGTACCCTACCTGTGGGCCCCATGATGAACAGTAGACCTCAATGAGTAGATCTCAAAGAAATATTTGAGATTTGAAGCTACTGAACAGCATGGCATGGTTTGTCACTGCAGCATAATCTGGGCTGTTTTACCTGATGCAGGGGGAGGCGAATCCCAGTGTGAGAGGAGAAAACTCTCCTCTGTGAGAGGGTAGACCTTGGGAGCTGACTGGTACACTCTATTCTGACTCCTTATGAAGTTTGAAGTGCTGAGGCTGAAGGGATTTCAGGTCAAATTGCTACCAATTGATGCTGGCGGTGTGTAAAGACAAAGGGCGTATTTACTTTGACATCTTGGGGATAAATTTTCAACCCTTATAATAGGGTTAGGACCCTTAAAATAATTCAGTGCACTCCTCAGCTTCACACTTAAACTTTTGGATGCACATCTATTACATGATGTATGGTATTCTTTCCCTATGAATTTTTCTTTTTTTCATGTCTGTGTATAGAAATGGGCAGGTAGTGATTTCTGGACCAGTTTGAACTGATGGGGAAAGCATTAGTTGTTGCATTTCTTTCCTCCCTTGGAAGGATCACCTTAGGCTTAGAATTGTACTGATTGAATGTGAATGAGATCTGGGACTTTTTATTTACTTTTCCTATTGAAATGAAATGAATATGCATTGTCCTGGGAAGGTAGACAGGGCTATTACCAGTGCAGCTGAGAACAATTAGTTCTTATTTACTTAACGCCTTTTCTTAATGTGCAATTGTAAAACTTTACACAGGATGTTTTAAATGTAATCAATTTTTCATTGCTGTTCCTAATAATTCAAAGAGCCTGACATTTGCAATCAAGCCAACTGTGGTCGATACCCATTTTCTCTTAGTTAAATAGGAATTTAACTCAGCGACACAAGTGGTGGCTTTTGGAACTGATTGTGTGTATTTATTCTTTTCTAAAGGCTGTATCCAGATTTATGAGCTTGCAGAAGATCCATCAAATATCCCTGGGTCAGGTCAGCCCCCATTAGAGCTCACAACTAGGCCCTAATTTCTCTTAGAAGCATGTATTCTGGCAACTTGCTTCTCTGCATGGTAAAATGAGGAAAGAATTTCTTTCACAGAATTATGTTAGGATTAAATAAAACCATGTATAAGGTTATATCACTCATTGCAGGTTTCAAGGGACAAAAATTCAACCCAAACTAAGTAAATCTAGAAGGGAATTTAGAGGCTTATCTAGGAAGTACATCTATAGTTTTATTGATTTTAGGGATAACTGGATCCAGGGACTCATAGAACCTTCTTTCTGCTCTTTGTAGTGATGTATGTGGATCTCATTTTCTCCTTTTCAGATCCAGATTCTAAATCAGGGGTAATAGGTTAAGGGATGAAGAGAAGAAAGGGGCATTTCGGGGGAGAATAAACAGAGAAAAAATGGCAGCTGAAACAAGCTTTGACTTTTTCAACAGCTCTCATGGACTTGCCTTCACACTTCTTCTTTAATCTTTTCTTCACATTCTAAGTAAAGGATTTACAAACTCTGGCCAACCAATGGCCTTCTGTAGCCTACCACCTGCTTTTGTAAGTAAAGTTTTATTGGAACACAGCCACACTTGTTCATTTGTGTATTGTCTATGACAGCTTTCTTGCTACAATGGAGACTTAGTTGTGATAGAGACTGTACAGCCTGAAAAACTAAAATGATTACCATCTGCCCATTTATAGAAAGAGCTTTCTGGCTTTTTACAATAAACATTTTAAACTAGTGATCTTTTAGAGGTTTGTTTAATGCAAGTTAACCCACTGGGAACACGAAAAATATATTTTGGCTTATATTTTTCTTATTCTTTTCTAAGGTATTTGAACAATAAACTTTTCTAATATATTTACTGTACATTTTGATAGTATTTCATGAATGCATATAATTTATACACACACACACACACACACACACACACAGAAATAGATGCAGAAAGAGAGAGAGAGAGAGAGTCTAAATCTTGTACTGTTGTTAGTCCCTGTTAAAATAAAATTAAAGAACACTGTCCTGACAATTATCCTGCTATATATTATGCTGAATTTTGTGAAGGTATCACTTTGGGACAAGGGGCTTTTACTTGACTACTTTTCTTCCCAACCTCACTGGAGATCTATAGCTGCTCCTACCTAGGCTTGTGCCTCTCAGCCCTGCATGGGGAGGAAGGCGTGCTAAATCTAAATGTTCATTTAGAGAGAGATGAAAAATGATAAAAGCGTGGTAGTAGTACAAGTAAAGGAGGTAGCCTGGGTCTCTGATTATTGAAACCAGGCACATGACAGAAGCATCAAAAGAATAAGCAATTGGATCTGCCTTATTTCTGAATTTTAAAAGAGAATGGTATTTCTATTCATCATTTATCTTGCTGGGATTTGAGCAAATGCAGGATTTCTGGCAGCAATTATTGATTTTTCAATATTTATAGAAAATGACACATGTTCTGCCAAATGTGATATTTAGGAAGTGAGGTGAGTTCTATTATACAAATCTAGAGAATTGGTGATTGTGCTACCAGGACAATTTATAAAATGTGTAAAAGCTGATTAAGAAGAAATAGAAATGTCAATGAGTTGCTAAAATGAAACAATAAAGGGGCCGTGGAAACCCTGCGGGAACACCTTTGGCTTGATTCTGTGAGGAGTGGCTGGGCTCAGGGCATGGAGGCCTGGATCACCTCTTTACCCTCTTGGACAGATTTGGGGGTGTCGCAGTCCATTCTTTGTTGCTTATGGCAAAATACTTGAAAGTGGGTAATTTATAAAGAAAAAGAACTTATTTCTTATAGTTATATAGGCTGAAAAGTTCAAGATTGAGGGGACATATCTGGTGAGAGCCTTGTTGCCGATGGAAACTCTTTGCAGAATCCTGAGGTGACTCAGGGCATCTAATGGCAAGGGGGCTGAGTGTGCTAATGTGCCGGCTTAGGTCTCTCTTCCTCTTATAAAGCCACCAGTTCTTCTCCCATAATAGTCTGTCAATCCATGAATAACCCCCCTAAAGGCTCCACCTGTCAATATACCCACCTTAGGGATTAACTTTCAAGATGAGGACTGCAGAGGACATTCAAACCATAGCATCAGGCAAAGAAGCCTTTCCTGAGGAGTTGGTGGTATGTGAGTAAAAGGGGAGGCATTTACCTGCATTTTTTTCTGTCAGTCAGAGCCTCTTTTTTAGTAGGATTCATAGCTCAGATCTATTGGATTTCTCCCTCACTTAAAAAAGAAATATAGCAGTTGGGTGCTATTCTGCCGCTGAGCTTCCCTCCCCAGCCGCTCATAGTTCCCCAGGTCACACTGCTTCCTCAGACCTCAGGTCCTCTCACAAGTGGACTTTGCCTAGACACGCCAGTCTGTCCCCATATATATATATACACACACACACACACACACACATCTATATGTATAAAAATAAAAGTATATATAAAATAAAATATATATAGGTGTATATTTTATATATATCTATATCTATATCTATCTATCTATATCTATCTATCTATCTATCTATCTATCTATATATATATACATATATATATATATAGATATATAGAGAGAGAGAGAGAGAGAGAGAGAAAGAGAGAGAAACTATTGCTGTACGGTGAAAGTTGTTTACGAAATGTGAACCCATTTGTATAAGGATTTAAGAGAATGGAGATCCTTACATTTTCATTTTAAGATTAGAAGTTACTGGAACCTCTTGGGGTGGACCAGGTTAACCCTGACCAAATCCCTGAGGGCAGGAATTGGCCCTAAGCGTCTCTTATGAAATCACTGGCGAGAGAAAAGAGTGCACCAAATAATAAAGCGGCTCCTGTATTGAGTCTGTTAAGGGCAAAGAGAGAGGGACAGTCTTAGATGAACTGATTTCTTTTCCTACCCCTATCTTTATCCAACTTTAAATGGCAAATTCGTGCACTTAAGACATGGAGAGAGGAGCCTGTTCAAGAGTTGTGATACTAGAAACTGGGTCAGTTTTGGAGTGGATCAAATTTGACTCTCCATTACAAAGGAGGAGATTCTTTTTTTCTCATACTTTAAAGAACACTTGCATTCTCACTAGAGAGGTGGGTAGATAACAGGGACTAGAGCAGGAGATCTGGCTTCAACACTGTTGCTTCAGATGAGACAGACCCCCCAGGGCCACAGCTCTTTCCTAAGCACATTACGGTTGTTGCAGGATGGGCTAGCCACCAGGGGACTGAGCTGAGACTCCAGAATGGAGGCAAAAGAAAACCGACCTGGTGTTTTTGAGATGGGGAGACTCTGAGCACAGAGGAGGTGAGTGCTGCATTGGGAGACAGGAGATTTCCTGCTCCTCTGGGCAGGTAGGAGCATTGAGTGGAAGCCACTGTTTCCATCCCATTTGTGAAGTGGGACCCTCCACTTACACTTGCATTGACCCTGGCTGTGTGCCACACAATGCTATGCTGGCCATTGAGGATGTGGAGGTGAGTGGGACATATACCGAATGAAATGGTAAACTCATTCAATGTGCAATGAGAAAAAAAAGGTGAACCTGAGACCTTGGGGCATGGTCAAGTAAAGCCCCATCATTTCCTAGAATAGAAATGTTGTGACTGACTCTGAGCAGGGAGTGAGTGAGGGGACAGACTGGAGTGTCCAGGCAGAAAGTCCACTTGTGAGAGGACCTGAGGTCTGAGGAAGCAGTGTGACCTGGGGAGCTATGAGCTGCTGGGGAGGGAGGCTCAGCGGCAGAGTAGCACCCAGCTACTAGCGTCCTTGCAAAGTAGAAAAGGTGTAGATTGTTGGATGAAAGACCTTGAATGTCAAGCTAAGAAGTTTGGATTTTAGACAAAATGCAGTGAGAAATCCTTAAAGGAATTCATAAAAGGAAAATATCATGACATTTTTATTTCAGAAAGCTGAATTTGTTATAACTTTCAGTGTATTGAGGGAGGGTTGATTTGGCAAGGGGAGGTAACCATCTGAGATCTGTAGAAAGCAGGATTTGTTATCAACCACTATGCCTTTCCTAAGCATTCTGAATGTGATCTAAAATGTGGGAAAATAACTTGCTTGCCTTCTGCAGATCAAGTCCTGCTCACCAGTCTCAGACCAGGTGATGGAGATGATTTAGATGTTAGGTCCAGTGTCTTCAGCTTCTTGACCTATTCTTCCCTACCTACTATCATTTCTTCTCAACTGTTCTGTGTCTGCGTCTGTCCTTTGGCGGTGTTAACCTTGATGCTGACTACTCACTGTGTAGATTAGGTCCCAGGGTTCAGGGTTAAGTCCCGATCAGATATAAGCAGTAGGTTATATTGTCATCTTGTCAGTGGTCTAACATGATTTCTCCCTTTTTGCCATATGAGACTATACTCATAAGTCTTATTTCTTTTTTTTTTTTAATTTTTAATTATTTTTTATTGAGTCATAACTGTGTACAATGATTCAGGCTTGGAGTACAGTGTGCGGGCTTCCCATACAATCGGAGACTCAAACAAAAACATGGAAGCTTAACAACCTCATGTTGAAGGATACATGGGTCATTGACGAGATTAAGCAGGAAATTTCCAAATTTATGGAGCAAAATGACAACGATGACACAAATTATCATAAGTCTTATTTCAAATACAGCGTGCCCATCTCCTTCCAATCTGTTGGTGAAGAGCTGTT
>CAUYRH010157817.1:0-19447 GCA_963574655.1 Perodicticus potto | reverse complement strand
GTTGCCATCTTGCTCAGCCCCCCCTTCCCCTCAATTTTCCTCTCACTTCCTCCTCCTCTTTAAATTACCTTATCTCTGTGTTTAGATGTTGAAGTTTCCCTTTGGTATATGGCCAAAAGGAAGAAAGGAATAAAGAGAAAGAAGGGATAAAAGAAAGAATAAGATAAGTAAAAAGGGAATGAAAGGAAAGAATGAAAAAAGGAGAGAAGAAGACAGAGACAGACAAATGTAATAGTGGTGTTCACCTGGGTGCTTTAACTCCCACTTGCAATGCCATGCTTTTGATGGTCCAGACTGTGTGGCCAGGAAGTCATGAGCTCCTGACTAGCCTAAACAATAACAAGATCCCACCTCTGCCAAATATAAAAAGCAATCAGTAGTATGTCACAGTTACAGTGTGGACCTACCAATACCATCCTTCTAAAGGTCAATCCTAGAAGGACACCCTGGATGGGGATGGGGCTTAAGTTCTTCTTCAGCTAGACCAATGCTGTGGCATCCCAGCCCAGGCTTCAGAGTGAATCTCTGTCCCTTAAATAGGGATTGAAAAAGAATAAAACAAATCAAAGGCGGCACCTGTGGCTTAAAGGAGTAGAGCACCGGTGCCATATGCTGGGGGTGGCAGGTGCAAACCCAGCGCTGGCCAAAAAAAAAACTGAAAAAAGCAATATTAATAATAATAATAATGCAAAGAAAGTAACATTCACATTGCCAAATAAGAATATGTCTATTATAGAATGCTTTAACTTTGAGGCTCAGTATGGAGTCATCAGTTAACTTATTTTTTTCAAAGTCTCAAAAAATAGACAACTAATATTTATAAATAAAAGTAAAAGATAATTTCAGAAAACAGATCATGCCAAATCTTATAGACAATAGAAAAAGAAGAAATATTTTCATGCAGCAATCGTCTGATTTCTTTTCTGAATGTATTTGTCTTTGTTCATTCTTTTTCAGGTTTTTATTTCTAGTCCTTATCTTAAACACTGTTATGGCTATTAAATTTTAAGCCCTTTTAATTCTTTGAAAGACAAAAGTGGAAACCTAATAAGCACCTACATATATAAAAAAAAAAAACTTCAAAAAAAAAAATAAATCAGGTAAATAAAAACAAAATATATTTAAAAAATAAAATTATATAAAATGTAAAAATTTGGAAATCTTAGATGTTGTTTGAGAAATTTATCTGGGAATGATAAGAAAAATAGAAAAATCTCTACAAAAAAGAGAAAGAAGATAAAAATGGAAAGGAAATAATGATTAAAAGGGGTAGAAAAACTGTAGCAAAAATGTAAGCCCTTGCTATTAAAGAAAATAGTAATGGAACAATAAAAATACAATAACAAAAATAAAACTTAGGGGAAAATTGAAAAAAGAAAAAAAAATATATATATATATAGCAATATACTGCCTGTACAACAGGTAGCTTTCTGGAGTTGTTATACTCTAATCATGCTGCTGATTCTGCTGTATAAGATGAAGGTTGGAAGCCACCGTCTTGTTGCTGAGGAGATCCAGTTCCATTTTTCTGATTTATTTGTCTTCAAACCCCATGGTGTTGGTAGCCTGAAGCTCTCATCAGCCTACTTATGAGACACACCTCAAACTTTCCAAACAGTACCCCTTGGCCGTAAAGTGGCTTTCCAGAGCAGCAGGATCCACTCTAGTCCCCTCAAGAGTGGTGTTCTGTTCAGTAGGTGCACCAGAACAGGCCTCATGCTAGAATCCTGCAGGTTGTTCCTATAGGCATCTCTTCCACAATGGCAGCCCCCTGGCAACAGCCAAATAATGAGTATTGCACCCAAACTCGTGACTCAATCCTGGCCAATGGAGGGGCTGTTCATGATCACTAACTTGCTTAAGCCCTCTCACAAGGTAACTCCAGTGATTACCCAAGTCCAAAAAAACTGCAGGACAGCTCTGTCTCCAGCCCACTGATGCTGGAGAGCCAGCCTGCCTCTGTTGGCACCCAAGCACTCACCTTCTGTCCCAGTCTTCCACTGCTTCTGCCATCATGGTTGACTCCTGGAGTCCCCTGCTATTTCTCTGTGCCCTGAAGTGACTTTTCTGGACAGGCCACCTCAGCCAGAGGTGGCTGAAGTCCTATCTCCCTGGTCTCACTACAAGTGGCTACCAAAGATCTCTAGTTTTCCACCTTGCTTGTGACCTTTTTGATTAATTATTACAAAAAATATAGTTTAGGACTTTATAATGTGTAGGAAAAAGCATCGAACTTTTATCAAGTGACACTGGGAAAATTCCTTTAAACCATTGGATTTCAATTTGTAAAACAATAAGGATTTTTTTGTTTTTCCCAACTGAAAACTATTGTGATTCTATGTATAGCAACTATTTTCTACATGCCTTATATTCATAGTTTGCAGTATTAGTGGGCAGTATGGCCTGTGCACAACATTTAACTTTTTAAGACTTCCTGTTTGAAAGACATCATTTTCTGGCAGGAGCTATGGCATGATCATATAACCTAGTTCAGTTGACTGGACTTTTTGGCTTAATTTTGAATGTTTGTGTTTAAGGAAAGGTACAAGAACAGAAAAAGAACAAAAAAACGAGTCTAGGTGGTATTGGTAGAGAGAGAAAGGTACAACATTTCAGCAAAGTGTGCTTATGGAGGTATCTTAGTACCTTCATCCAATACTGATTCTTCATTATGTTGATTATAAGTTTTCCTTTTCTTCATTTCAGCAAAGTTAGTTTATGGAAGCAGCTTAGTAACTTCATCCAATACTGATTCTTCATTATGTTGGTTATAAGCTTTCCTTTTCTTATCTTTTTTTCAGCTTGTTTCTCAAGCCTGGTTCTCCAATTTTTCTGTGATCCACTGTGCTACACTATAGTCTTCTGACAAATGTCTTTTCTCTTATTTGTGATAAAGAATCTTGCTTGCACTTTTATATTAACTTCAGTGTAATTGAGCATATTGGTTTGGAATAGGACTCTACTTGTTTGGACATGGGTTATTCTCAAATTTCTGTTCACAGAAAATTGTAAATGTAAATGTTTTATTAGTTTGTTTTTTGCTGTGGTTAATTCATCTAACTAGTCTAACAAGAGTGTCCTTTAACAGTGTTTCTTGATGTCTGTCCATGAGTCAGCTGCATTAAAATTGAGGGGGTGCAGGAAAAGAAGACCCTTGTTGCAAAGACTTACTCCCAGTTCAGCAACAGGTTCACTGAAAACAAACAAGCAAACAAACAAATAAAACAAATATTCAGAAGCATGTCAAAGGTTGAGACATTTATATTGAGATCCATTTACCAAGATATATGTGGATTTATTTGACTTCTAAGTGACTTTGTTTCTTTGATAATTTTATCAGATTCTTAGGTACAGACACAAATAAGAACCTCATTTTTTAACCAACTTAGAAAATGTACTCTTTGAAAGTGGCCTAATGTTCAGTTGATTTAGAATACTGTTTGTGGAAAAAAAGGAATATATTGCAAATACTTTTAAGCCTGCAAAACAAGGCAGGATAAACTAGTTAAGGGTTAGGAAATATCAAGAGACTGAATCAAATATTGGCTGGATCATTATCTAAATAAATGAGTTTTAGGGGAAAGCTAACAACTGTTTCCTATTTTCACTGAGTTAGAAAAAAATGTGGATGAACTGTTGTTGAAATCAATGTTAGAAATTAGTGATAAGGTGAGTAAAGGAAAGAGGGCATGATTTCATCAAATAGCTTTAAATATAACAAATAATACTTGGAGAAATGAATGAGATACCTTTCTGACTAAAGAACAAGTAAGTGGCCTAAATTATCTAATCAGTTTTCATTAAGCTGTAGCCAGAATTTCTCCATGTCAGGTCCTGATCTGGTGGGTTTGAAGAATGAAAGCATGGACCATGCAAGTAAGCAAAAGGACAGAATTCACTGATCTATAAAGAAATAAATAAGAGAAGAGGAGAACAGAACCTCTGGCAGCAGAAAGGGAAACTAAGTAGTTAGTCCATGTGAATCTTCTGTCTAGGGTTTCAAATACTGCTTTTCCTATCATGTAGAACGGGGTTGTTATGGAGATATATGTCTGGCATTTGTCATAATTGGCAGAAAACAATCCTAAAATTAGCAAAGGAATGTGGTCCTTGCAATCTTTGCTCCAGGCAAACCTTCTCCAGGAGGAACCACCCAGATGAAATACTGGTTGCTTCTTTCATGACCTTGCTTGAGCCCAGAGAATGCAGCCTGAAAAGGGCCTATTTATGCCCAGAAATGGGGGTCTCTAATGAGATTGATTTATCAGCTCGCCCAAGCCTAGAAAATTTGGTTCCTATATAGCTCTGACTGGAGAAACCTGTATCAAAGCTATTGGAGCCCAGAATTTGGGATCCGAGAGGGACCTTCAACTTCCTAGCAGCCTAAAAAACTCACATTATGGACCAGTTACCATGATACTGTTATTGAATTTACAGTAAGCTGATGAATGCTGGAAGAAGGAAACTATCTCTTGATGCTGAAAGTAAAAGCAGTTAAGTGGATCAGCACACCTTTAATTATAACGGAGCAGTGAATCCTATTGTAATTAAAATCATATCAGCACTTCCATCACATATTAATGTTGTTTATAGATTAAAACACCTCATCTCTAAGGATTGAATCTGGATTGCCAGTTGACATAGGGGGTTAGGAAGTTCAACAAGATAGAGGATAAAGAAGGAAGATTTTTAAACAATTTATTTACTGAACGGTCCAATACAAAATACAGCCAGCAAGATCTCTTATGGAAATACTAAATAAAAAATATTTCTGTCAAAATTAGTATACAATACAAAATCCCTGAGTACCAGGGTGAAAGGGAATATTTAAGGTATAAAGATAGGAAAAAACAAAACAAGTTAAAGGGTAGGATGAGTTTTCAATTCTGTGAGTGTGCTTATTTTATAGAGAATAGTTAGATGATGCAAAAAACATATTTAGCATTCTTAAATATTTATTTTCCCAAGAAATTTACAAGACTGTAATAAAGCTGCAAAACATACACCAGCACAGTGGGGTTAGTTACAAAGGATATTATGTCACTTTATTTTTCCTTCAGACTTCTTTGATAGATAACTTTAATCTAAATTCACTCATTTCTATGAATGTTAGCACTTTTTTGTGATAGCTTTCTGTGTGTTTGTAAAATACAAGTATAATAATTTACTATAATATGTAAATCTTTATTTTATACATATAGGGTTCTAGACAGTTTGTGTATAATTTAAACTAGTCAATTATTTTAAATTGCACATGAACTTTTTGGAAACCCTGTATTTCATGATTGAAATTTGACATGAAGCTAATATCTTACAAAGTAAAAAATAAGACATAAGGACATGCTATGAACCGGACATATATCTAGATGTTCACTCTCAATTTTATAATTATTACATTTTGAATTATTTTTATTTCTAGTTATTGTATTTACTTTTAAATATAATTAACTTTATATTTTTTGCTTTAAGTTATATTACTTTATTTTTATTTTATATGGTAGAAATACAAAATCTTTCAAAAACTCTTTGTATTTAGACTGTGACAATCCAAAATAAATGACTGAGACAGATTTACATCAATGGAAATTTATTAAGCCAAAGTTTAAAAACACATAAAGGAAAGCACAAGCCACAGAGGCATCTATGACCTGTGCTCTCTGAAGAGGGACTTTGGAACTTAGTATTTTAGAAGTAGAACACACAGAAATAAAAGGAGGAGAGATGACCAGTGGGATAAATGATTACATTCTTGTAAGATGTTACTTAGTGCTAGGAAATATATGTTTTACATAATATAAGGGAAATTTTTGATTAGGAAATGGGAATAGTGCAGTGCCTGTGGCTCAAAGGAGTAGGGCGCTGGCCCCATATGCTGGAGGTGGCGGGTTCAAACCCAGCCCTGGCCAAAAACTGCAAAAAAAAAAAAAAAGAAAGAAAAGAAAAGAAAAGAAAATGGGAGTGAAGAGAAGAATGATTGATCTTGTCTTGCCTCTGTTCTGCACGTGGGAAAATAAGCTCATAATCAACATTATTAGTGTGGAATTGAACAGAACTTTAGTTTGAGAAGGTAGATTTAGGCTGTAGACCTAAAGTTACAATTTGAATATCTTTATTATGGAAGGCTAATAAAGAATTTCCTTATGAATGATAAGGAGGTGTAGCTTTTTTATAATAGATGTCTGATGCCTTTTACCTTTCCATGGCGATCTGGCTAATTACAGTGGTTCTCCACCTGTAGGTCCCACAGGAACTGTATTAAAGGGCCACAGCATTAGGAAGGTTGAGAACCACTGGGCTAATACATATATAATGTTATTAACATCTGCTCATTTGAAGGAGGTATTGGATGACTCAGCCTCAAGGTTTGAACTTTCTTTTTTTTTTTTTTGCATAAGGACTTGGAGAAATGATCCTGAGATTATAATTTGCCAAGTGTAGTAACACTACTTAGTTAATGCTTAGTGCTTTCTCATCTAACCTATAACCTTGCCATGATAAGGTTAGAAAACCAAGTAAGAGAATCTGGATTGAAGAGCCATTTCACATAACTTTCATATCAAGAAAATAAATTAATACTTCATATTTTTCTATAAATATCTAAAAGGATACTTAATGAACCAAAAAAATGTAGTGACAAGTGAAAAGTAGACAAAAGCCAACATTAAGAATAGTGATCTAGAGGACTTTAAATTTAACTATTTTACTTACATTTTTATAGAAAGTGTTCACCATACATTTTGTATTGTGTATTTAAATGAATTTAAGCAATAAAATAATAAAAACATTTGTTCTAGTGAATCTGGCAATTGAAATATGAATAGCAGATATAAAGTCAATATGTACACATGGTATTAATATTACTTGCCTTGTTTCATGTGCAACTGTATGTAGAGTTCAAATGAACTTTTTAACATATGATAACTCAGTATGGATATAAAATATTTTACACAGAATTAAAAAATCTATTGACATAATAAAAAATTTCCACAAAGTATTTTAAAAATACTTTCCAACTTTTTTAGACCATGCCAGCAAGCTTCTTGACAGGTGGATGGTTTATTGCAATTAAGATGAAGAAAACCTTATAGTGGGTAATGGATGCACTGTGTGGTTTTACTTTCTTTTCTAATCCATCTTTTCCCTTCCCATATATCCCAAACAGTGCTTGGGGCTGTAGAATTCCTCAGATAGTTCAGTTAACAAACTCTTAGCTAAAATAAACAAAAAAACAAACACACAAACAAAACCTCTTAGGCATACTAACCTAATTAATGGCTTTCATAGGCTTGGATATAGGCAGATCCAAGCTAAATTGGCCTAAACTGAGAAAAATCTTTCAAGTAGGAAAGGTAGCATCCATGCCCTAGTTTATATATGAGTCTAGAGTTTAGTCACAGAAAACAAATTTGAGAACATCAAACAAGCCATGATAGAAAGAGAGACAAAAATGAATACAGAAAATGCAAAGTATTGGCTAATAAACTCAGACTACCTGAAACCCTGACTTTAAGAAGTCAATCACTATGTATTGAGCGTCAGCTCTGTGTTGTTTTTTATTCTGTGCCTGGGGATACAAAAATAAATCATCCATGATGTGACTTTTATATTTATGATCATTTAAAATATATTCTCTCAGTTTAATCATATGTTCATGCTAGAAACTAGTTTGTTATTAGATGAGTCAAAGTTAAAAGTTTTTATAAAATAATTATCTTTTCTCCTTAGCTCTTCACTCTTACCTCTAAAAATTCTCTCTTCATCTTCAGATATTAACTTCTAACTCCATAAATGTTTTATGTCAATGAGTATACAAAAAAATCTTCTCCTAAAGTATATTCAAATCATTAGTAGCTAAAAAAAAAAAAAATTATAGGGAGAGAATTGACATTAAAGACAAGCAGTAAAAGAGCAATTGAATGGAATGGAATAAAATAGAAAATTAGAGTGTATTTCCAGTAATATACGTGTGTGCACACACACACATACATATGCCAAAAGTTTGAAGTAACATTATTCCTTACAGTTATTTGCATTTTTTCTAATTATTTAAAGAATGCTGTCACCACTTACTGAAAATGTATATTATTAGTAGAATATTGGAGAGCATGATGATAATTTTGTTTTTTAGTAAATACTAATGTCAGGTTTTAGGCAGCTTTCTGGGTCCTAAAATGTTGGGATTTCAGGCAGCTATTTGTGCCCTTGTTTCTTGGGGTGCTCTTGGCCCACCAATGACCAGACACTCCAAATGAAGGCAATCATGAAACAAATTTTCCTGAAAAAGAGAAAGATAGGTTTACAGAATAGGGACAAGGTATAGGCTTATAGAGAAGGATACATTCTCCATAGACAGTGAACGGGCCTCCATTGTCATGACAAGAAAAGGCCAGGGTTTCTGTTTTATACTGCCTGGATTGGGCCTACCTTGTGGTTCAGAGGCCACTTTGGAACCAGAGTCTTACTGCACTTGCGAACCTCCCATGAGCATCTCTAAGAGCCCATTAGGGGGTGTAGACCACAATGTGGATTTAAGCTAATGACATAATAATTAGGCTTAAGAGTGTTCTAGGTCACCTTCAAGACCATGTAGCTCGGGCCCTGGGTTAGAGAGTCCTCTACATCCTTTTGCAGATGGCACACTAAGTTCTGATTGGTAAATTGGTAGGGTGTTCCCTCTTCCTTACATGTGAGCAGTCACTAGGGGCAAGATTGGAGCTTACAGCACTGTGATGGGGTCTGGGGGCACACTTGTCCTTTTTTTTTTTTTTTTTTGACATAGAGTCTCAAGCTGTTGCCCTGGGTAGAGTGCTGTGCTGTCACAGCTCACAGCAAACTCCAACTCTTGGGCTTAAGTGATTCTCTTGCTTCAGCTCCCAAGAAGCTGGGACCACAGGCGCCCACCACAATGCCCTGCTATTTTTCTGTTTTGTTGTTGTTGTAGTCGTCATTGTTGTTTTAGCTGCCCAGGGCCGGGTTCAAACCTGCCACCCTCGGTGTATGTGGCTGGTGCCCTACTCACTGAGCTACAGGTGCCACCCCCACTTGTCCTTCTTGTCTAGATGAGCTGAATTCTTGTCTACCTAATACTAAGAAGGCACTGAATATGGTTGCCCATAGTATATAAGTCATGATTTCATGGCCTGCATTAGTAAGACCTGGTAATTATGTGAGACATTCTTTATATACATTTGATAAAAAAAAAAAAAAAGCATCTATTTGGAATACTTTGAATGAGGAAAAATATTTAAAATGTCTAATAAAGTTGACTCATTCTTTTATATTTCTAGGGTTTGGGGTTTAACTTTGCTTAAACCATGATATAACTGCTGTAGAAAAGACTGTGTGATGTTTTACAGACAACTAGGATGATTGATTTCTAGAGAAATATGAGTAAGGTGAATATATTTCAAGTCCCCCTTGATTATAAAAACTGAAAATCGTAAGTTAAAGTGAAAATGGCACATACTGGCTTGCCAAACTGAATAGTACAATGTAGAACAAGGTTTAGGATGCTACTATATCCCGGGTTCTAAAAGTGTCATTAATGAACAGCAACTCGGTCCCTAGTTATTGCTTATGTTTTCTTCCATGTTGATTTCCCTTTCATGCCTTTCATCATTTAACAGAATAGAGGGTTTTCAGATCAACAATTCCTAAAAAGGGAGATTTTTTTCTCCCAATAATTTCATCAAAATCCAGTGGACTTTATTGCCTCTAATTGGTCTTATTTGGTTTACATTTGGTAATGTGAGCTAATTGCCATGTCTAAGATGATGCAGTGACTACCTATGACAGCCACAGACATGGAATGACATGAGAAGGAGCCTGTATCTTTAAAAGAACACTAAGATTTCTTCTTCTGAAGAGATGAAAGAGATGTACTTTTTCTTATTCCTCCCACTAACTAGGACTAAAAACTCTTGGACATGGTATGTAAGAAAAACCTAAGAAGACTGTGAAAGACAGAAGAAAATAGACAAGCTCAGTATCTTTAGATCTCAAGGGAAAACAAATGATGTGTCCTTGGTTTCCTTGTAACCTCAAATGTTCTACATTTGATAATGAAGAAATGTAAATACAGAAATACCAATGAGTATGCAAAATGTCCTAAAGAAAGCCTACTTTAGCCAAAAGACCATTAAAGGTGCAGAAAACTTTCAAATAACTATCATATGAAAGCTAAATGGTTCAGAAATTTTAAAAAGCCTGGCGCAAAGTGGACAGCCCAGAATTACATCCTGTAAGGATGCAACAAGCTGTATTCACTTGGCAATATTGAGATCACCTCTCTCCTGTTTTCCGGGTGTCATTTTTGACCCCATGAAAATCCTGGGATTACACATCTATCCTCTGGTAATGAGATACACCTCCCCTTTTTGTCCAAGGTAATTTGGTGGAGAACTAATGGGGTTCCTACAATTTCATTCACAGAAATAAGAAATTCCTCCATTTCTAAAGTGTCAATAGAGGGTGAATGAAGAAGCTGATTTCCACTGTGCCTAATGGTAATTAAGTGATGTTGTTGCAAAAGCAGTGGACTCATGCGCTCACACAGAGATGCCAACACTATGGCAATGGGCTCACATAGACAAGCCAATACTATGGTACCAGCTTTTAAGAAAAGAAAAAGCTAATATGTATATAAACAAATATTACCAGATATGAAAGGTGAAATAAATCTCAGGACAATGATTATCAGGACTTCAAACCCCACTACCGGCATTCTACAGATTAGCTAGACAGAAAATCTATAAAGAAACTTCAGATTTAAACTGCAGTATAAAGCAAATGGATTAACAGACATTTACAGAATTTTTTATCCAATAGATGCAAAATTCACAATCTTCTCATTATCATGTGGAACATATTCCAGGATAGACCATATGTTAGGATGCAAAACAAGTCTCAATATATTTTAAAACATCAAAATCATATCAAACATATTTTCTGACCATAGTGGAATAAAACTAGAAATCAATAACAAGAACAATTTTTAAAACTGTTCAAACACATGTAAATTAAGTAATTTGCTCTTGAACAGCCAATGTGTGAATAAATAAATTAAGAAAGACATTATAAACTCTTGAAATAAAATAAAATAGAAAAAACACATCAAAAACTATGGTACACAAAAAAAAAGTCATTCTAAGAGGAAATCTTATAGCAATAAATACCCATGTTAAAGAGCAGGAAAATGTGAACATTTTCTTCTAGAACTTTTTATAGTTTCATATTTAGGTTTAAGTTTTTTAACCTACATTAATTAATTTTTGTGAGTGCTAAGAAGTGTGAGTCTAGTTTAAGTCCTTTACATGTGGCTATCTGGTTTTCTCCGCACCATTTATAGAATAGGGATTTTTTTCCCTATTGTGCATTTTTGTCAGCTTTTTCAAAGATCACTTGTGAGGATGAAGAAGGTTTTATCTCTGGGTTCTCAGTTCTG
Organism: Perodicticus potto; assembly: GCA_963574655.1. Classification (NCBI taxonomy): domain Eukaryota; kingdom Metazoa; phylum Chordata; class Mammalia; order Primates; family Lorisidae; genus Perodicticus; species Perodicticus potto. The sequence continues at coordinate 8,004 of CAUYRH010157817.1, read as the reverse complement.
TTCCATGGGTCTGTGTTTCTGTTTTTATGCCAGAACCATGCTGTTTTGGTTACTAGCCTGATAGTATAGCTTGAAGTCTGGTAAAGTGATGCATCCTGATTTGTTCTTATTACTTAAGATTGGATCAACCATTCAGGAACTTTTCTGGTTCCATAAGAAGCATTGAAATTATTTTTTCTAGATTTGTAAAAAATAACATTAGAATTTTAAAGGGAAGGGAATTGAATCCGCAAATCACTTTGGATAGTATAGCCATTTTCACAGTGTTGATTTTGCTGATCCATGAACATGATATAACATGCTTTTCCATCTATTTACATCTTCTGTGATTTCTTTCCTCGGTGTTTCATATTTCTCCCTATAGAAGTCTTTCACCTCCTTGAGTTAAAGATTTTCCTAGGTATTTTATTTTCTTTGTTGCTACTGTGAAAGATACCGGGGCTTTGAATTGATTCTCAGCTGGATAGTTGTTGGCATATATGAAAGCTACTGATTTGTAAACACTGATTTTGTAAACTGAGGCTCTCACATAACCTAATGTTGGACCTCAACAAACTAGAAAAATTAGAAAAAAGAAACCTAAAAATAGTAAAAGAAAAGAATTAATATCAAAGCAGAAATAAATGAAATAGATACTAAAGAACAATATAAAAGATCAATGAAACAAAAGGTTGCTTTTTTAAAAAGATGAACAAAATTGATAAACCATTAGCTAGATTAAGTAAGGGGAAAAAAGGCAAAAGACTTAAGTAAATAAAATCAGAAACAAAGGGACAAATTACAACTGATGCCAAAAAATACTTACAAATTGGAAAACTTAATGGAAATGAATAAGTTCCTGGAAACATATAGCCCATCAAGATTAAACCAAGAAGAAATAGAAAACCTGAACGGATAGAAAATGAGTAACAAGATTAAATTGGAAATCTAAGGAAAAGTGCAGCATTGGTTGGCTTACATGCTAAATTCTACTTAACTTTATGAAAAGAACCTGTTCAAATTCTTCTAACTATTCCAAACTGTTAAAAGGAAAGAAATTCTTTCAAACTCTTTCTACATAGCTAGCTGTATGCTAATACCAAAATCAGGCAAGGACACAAGAAAAGAGAAGTACAGGCCAATATTTCTGATCAGCATAGATGCAAAAATTCTCAATGAAATACTAGCAAACTGAATCCAACATCACATCAAAAAGAATATACATTGTGATTAAGTGCAATTTATCCCAGGGATGCATGGATGATTCCACACATTATGATCAGTAAATATGATACAGCCCATCAACAGAATGAAGGAAAAAAACTAAGTGATTGTTTCAATTGATGGAGAAAAAGCATTTGATAAATCCCTTTGTGATTAAAAAAAATTAAAGAAAACAGAAAAACACCTCTCAAGAATGAGGTACTAGAGGAATGTACATCAACAGAGTAATGGCATTATAAACCCACCAGTAACATCACACTCAATGGGGAAAAGTTGAAAACATTTTTCCTAAGAGCTGGAAGACATTTTTTCACTCAATGAAATTATTAGGAAAAAACATAAGTAAGGGCTTTAGGTCATTTGAGCAAATATTTTATAGGTAAAGTTTTAAAAGCACAAGTAACAAAAGCAAAAGTAGACATATGGGATTATGTCTAAGTGAAAATTTTCTGTACAGCAAAGAAAATATGCAAAAGAGTTAAACAACCTAAAAAATGATAGAAAATAGTTGTGAACTCTTTATCTCACAGATTAATATCCACAATATCAGACTTCAATAAAATCAGAGTAGAGCAAACACCCTGGGCCATTGCTGGAATTCCATGATGGGCAATGGACCCCTGGGCTCCCACTTTTAATTATATATACATATATATTATATAATATATATATAATATCCTCCACAATATGAGGAATTCAAACAGCTCAATAATAAACGATAATAATCTGATTCTAAAATGTCAAAATAGACATTTCTCAAAAAAATGGCCAATATATATAAAGATATGCACAACATCAATAATCATCAGGAAAATGCAAATTGAAACCTCTTTGAGATATATTTTCACCCTCTTAGAATGTTTAGTATGGTAAAGACAAAAAAAAATGAATGCTGGTAAGGATTTTACAAAATATATTTTAAAAGGTAGTATCAATTCTATCCATTTCATTCCAGAAAATTTGAGAAGAGGTACCACTTCACTATTCATTTTAGAAAGTGAGTATTACCACGACAACAAAGATAGGCAAAGAAGATATCCTTAATAAATTTAAAAAATAAAAGTGCAAATCATTGTCCCTCAAAAGTATAGAAGAAAAAAAAAATCTTGGCAATATATTAGCAGACAAAATTAAGCACTACCTAAAATATCACCAAGCCAAGTTTATATAGGCATGGAAGACTCATGGAATATTCAAAAGAAATCAGTGTTGCAGTCTATGCTATCAAAAGTTTAAGAAGAAAAATTCTGTAAGCTTATTAGTTGATTTTCAAAAGTATTTGCCATAAATTCAATACTCATTCAAAAAATACTCTGAGAAATCTTAGAGGGAAACTGATAAGGCACATCTATGAAAAAACCTACACTTAACATTATTTTATTTTATTTTATATGTATTTTCTCTCTCTCTTTTTTATTTTTTCTGAGACAGAGCCTCAAGTTGTCACCCTGGGTAGACTACTGTCTCATCACAGCTCACAGCAATCTCCAACTCCTGGGCTCAGGAGATTCTCCTTCCTTTGTCTCCCAAGTAGCTGGGACTACAGGTGCCCACCAAAATGCCTGGCTATTTCTTGGTTGCAGCCATCATTGTTGTTTGGCAGCCCAGGCTGGATTCGAACCCGCAAGCTCAGATACATGTGGCTGGTGCCTTAGCCACTTTAGCCACAGGTGCCAATCCTCTTCTTTACTTTTTTGAGACAAGAGTTTCACTCTGTCACCCTGCATAGAGTGCTATGATGTCATAACTCAGCAACCTCAAATTCTTTGGCTTGAGCAATCCTTTTGCTTCAGCCTCCTGAATAGCTGGGACTACTGGTGCCTGCCACCATCCCACTGTTTTTTTCTATTTTTAGTGGAGATGGGGATCTTACTGTTACTCAGGACTGGTCTCAAACTCCTGGGTTCAGGCAATCCACTCCGCCTAGATCTCCCCAGAGTGTTAGGATTACAGGTATGCATCTCTGCGCCTGGCCAATTAATATTATATTTAGTAGTGATGAAATGAATGAATTTCCCCCAAGATCAGGGAAAAATAAGATATCCACTCTACTACTATTCAATATAGTGCTGAAAATTGTTGCCTGTGAAATAGCCAAAAATGAGGGAGAATAACATCATACAGATTATAAAATGATGAAATGAACTGTTCTAATTCACAAATTGCATATGGTCTTAACAGACAATTCTTAGTAATCTAAGAAAAAAGCTCCTTTTGGTAAGATGTGAGTTAAGGAAGGTCACAGTATACAATATCAACAAATGAACATTAGTTATATTTCTACATATTAGCAATAAACATGTGAAGACAACATTTTAAAATTCAGTAGTATTTGTAATTGATCAAAAATACTTAGATGTAATTCTAGCAAAATATTCATAGGACTTGTGTGCTGAAAGCTACAGAATACAGATGAAAAAATTAAAGAAAAATCTAAATAAATGGGGACACATACCATGTTCATGAATTGGAATACCCAATATAGAATAGTTGTCAATTCTTAGTAAGTTGATATAAAAATTAACAAAATTGATATCAAAATTCCAGGAAGATACTGTGTAGATATTAATGTGATTACTATAAAATTTATAAGAAAAGGCAAAGCAATTAGAATACCTAAAATAATTTTTTAATAGAAAAATAGAGTGAAAAGAATGTATTCAATGTGAAGACTTTTATGGCTACAGTAATCAAAACAGTTTTGTTATTGGGGGAGGAAAGACAAGGATATCAATGGAACAAAATATAGGACTTAGAAATTGTCCTGCACAAGTAGAAACAAGTTATTTTTCACAAAGCAATTCTATAAAGGAAAGATTTGTTTTTTCAGAAAAAAAAGATGATAAAATAACTGGGCAAAAATTAGATAGATAGATAGATAAATGAGACTTGACATAAAGCTTACATCTTAATACCAAAACCTAAAATGCATCATAGATTTAAATACAGCATATAAAACTATAAAAATTTTGGAAGAAAAACTTTTATATCTACTGGGTTGGTGAAGAATTTCGACATGATGTCAAAAGAATTATCTATATAAAGAAAAACTGATAAATTTGGCTTTATGAAAATGAAACTCTTTTGTTCTGGAAGTGGCCATATTAAAAGAATGACCAGAACAATTACAGACTGGTAGAATTTGACGAAAGTTGTATACATAGAATATTTAAAGAAATTTTATAGCTCAACATTAACAAATAATCCAATTATAAAACTGGCAAAAGATACCAGGAGATATTTTACACACACACACAAAAAAGGTGAGAAATAAGCACATAGAAAGATAATCAACATTACTAGCCATTAGAAAAATACAGATGAAGATCCTGATGAAATAATGCTACTCACTAGGAACAAGTAAAATATAAAGATAGTAATAGAATTACTAGCATTAGTACCAAATGCTAGTAACGCTACAGAGAAATTGGATGTCTCATACATTGCTGATGAGAATGTAAAATGGTATAGACAATCTGGAAAATAGTTTGACAGTTTTTTAAAAACTGAAAATGCATTTACCATATGAGCAGGCAATTACACTCTTGCTCATTTAACTCAAAGGAATGAAAATTTATCTTCACAAAAACCTGTAAAAAACTGAAAGCAAAGTAAATTTCCTTCTGTGGGCAAATGGCTAAACAAACTGTGGTGCATCCATGCTATGAGGTACTACTCAGCAATAAAAATAAATGAATTATTGATACGTGCAACAAATGGAGAGATCTCAAAGGTATTCTGCTGAGTGAAATAGCCAGTCTCAACGGAAGACATCTTTGATAATTTCAATTAAATAGCATCCTCAAAAGAACAAAATTATAGAGATAGAAAATGGATAAGTGGTTTTAGAGGTCAGAGATCATTGAGGTAGAGGGCAATGGGCATGAGTGTAAAGGGATAGCAAAAGGGAAATTATTGAAGTTAATGAAGTAATTTTTTTAATTTTGTAAATTACAGGGGTACAAATGGTGTGGATATATGAATTGCCTTTGTTCAGTTTGAATCAAATGTATACCTGTGCTCCTCAGCAGGATAGTGTGCGTTGTACACATTAGGTGAGAATTTACCCTTCCCTCTGGCCACTTTGCACTTTGACTTTACCACCAAATAGGCACAGGGGTATTGACTGATTAGTCCTAATTTCCCTAATTTCATATTGAGTACATGTGACGTTTCTTTTTCCATTCTGGCAAAAATTCACTTAGAAGAATGATCTCTAGCTCCATCCAGGTTATTAGTTCACAATGTTTTTATGGCTGAGTAGTACCCGATGCTATGCATATACCATATTTTATTAATTCGCTCATGTATTAATAGGTGCTTGTGTTGTTTTCACATTTTGCAATTTTGAATTTTGCTGCAATAATCACTCAAATGCATTGTCTGTTTGATGATACTTCATCAAATATATATATATGTATACATATATATTTTTTTCTTTTGGGTAAATACCCAATAAAATTGGTGGATCAAATAGTAGGTCTATTTGAGTCCTCTGAGGTATTTTATTTTCCTTTTTTAAAATATATTATTATTATTATTGTTGGGGATTCATTGAGGGTACAAAGAACCAAGTTACACTGATTGGGTTTGTTAGGTAAAGTCCTTTTTTTTTTTTGAGTCTCAGGCTGTCACCCTAGGTAGAGTGCGGTGGCGTCACTCAAACTCTTGGGCTTAAGCGATTCTCTTGCCTCAGTCTCCCAAGTAGCTGGAACTACAGGCTCCTGCCACAACACCCGGATAGTTTTTGTTTGTAAGTTGTCATTGTTGTTTGGCAGACCCAGGTCAGATTCGAACCTGCCAGCTCTGGTATATGTGCTGGCACCCTAGCCCCTGAGCTACAGGCACCGAGCCTGAAGACCTTCTTGTAATTGTGTCCCGCCCCCAAAATTTGTGTCACACACAGTGACTCCCCACCCGCTCCCACCTTCCCTCCCTACTCTCCTCTTCTCCCACCTCCTGCCTTCCTTCCTTTGATGTATTTTCATATGACTTTCCATAGAGGCTGTAAAAGTTCGTTGTCCCACCAATAGGCTATAAGTCTTCCTTTCTCTACAAATCCATGCTAGCATTGGTTGTTTTAGGATTTTTTGATATAAGCCATTGTCACTGGAATTAACCCTTGTGGTTTTGATTTATATGTCTTTGATGATTACAGGCATTAAGCATTTTTTTTAAAATATGTTTATTGGCCATTAATCTATCTTATTTTGAAAAACTTCTTTTCATGATTTTGCACATTTATTAACAGGGTGGTTTGATTTCTTTTTCATGCTGATTTTCTTGACCTCTTTATAGATTTTGGTTATCAGCCCTTTATCAGATGTATGGCGTGCATTACCTCCCATTCTGTAGGTTGACTAATTGCTGTATTGTCTCCTTGGCTAAGAAGAAGCTTTTTAATTTATTCAGTTACCATTTGTTAAATTTTGTTGTTGCTATGATTGCCTTTGGGCTGTTCTTCATAAAGCTGTTGTCTAGACTGATATTTATAGGAGTTTTTCTAACATTTTCTTCTATAATTTCTATATTTTTGTGCCTGTGCTTTAATTTTTTTATCCATTATGAATTAATTTTTGTGAGTGGTGAGAGGTGCAGAAACTGTCTCATTCTTGTACATGTGGCTAATTTTCCCAGCTCCATTTACTGAATAGGGATTATTTTTCCCAGTGTATGCTATTGTCTGCTGTGTCAAAGATCAGATGGAAATATGAAGATGGTTTTATATTTTATATTTCTGATGCATTGGTTTGTCTCTGTTCTTTCACCAGTACCATACTATTTTCAGTTATGGCTTTGTAGTATAGCTTTAAGTCTGATAAAGTGATTCCTCCAATTTTTCATTTTTCTTTTTGCTTAAGGTTTCTGTGGCTATTCAGGCTCTTTTCTGGTTCCATACAAAGCATAGAATTATTTTTTCTCTATTTGCAAAAAAATGATGTTGATATTTTAACAGGGATTCCGTTGAATCTGTAGATCACTTGGAGTAGTATAAACATTTTAACAATGTTGATTCTGCTGATCCATGAGTATGGTATATTTTTCCATTTGTTTCATACTCTGTAATTTCTTTCCTCAGTAACCAATATTCCTCCCTGTAGAGGTCTTTACCACGTTGTTTAAATATGTTCCTACATATTTTATTTTCTTTGTTGTTACTGTGAGAGGAATTGAGCCCTTGATTTTATTCTCAGCTTGACTGTTCGTGTATAGGAATGATATTGATTTGTGGACATTGATTTTTTTTTTATCCTGACAGTTTGCTGAATTTATTTGTCAATTCCAGGAAACTTTTTGCAGACTCTCCGGAGTTTCCTAGTAAGATGATAAGACCAGTAAAGACTGCTGGTTTGACCTCTTCTCTCTTCATTTGGATACCCTTGGCTTCCTTCTCTTTTTGTAGTAACCGACCAGGCAAGAAGATCCCTAAAGGCCCCCAACTGTTTCAGCCTGAGTCCCCATCTGTCTCAAACCCCCCTTTTTTGGTTTAATTCTGAGAACAGGTTTCTGACAAGGAAGTTCTCTGAGTTCCCTGACTCCCTAGCAATGTCTAAACACAATGATTGAGAAACTTACCTCAACCTCCCTAGCCAGCTAAACAATGGTAAAAACTCACTCAAGCAGAGATTCCCAGGAAACTGAGTTTCTCAGGTACTGGGCTTTCCAAGTTGTCCCCATGGTTACTGAGTTACCCCCCTGAGCCGCCATGCAGCTACCCCCTGAGCCAACTACCTGACTGTGACTCCGCCTTGTAACCCGCCTTTTTTGCTTTTGTACATGCTTGCTTTGCCACATCAGCAC